>JAJJKW010001466.1:0-154873 GCA_023805745.1 Isotricha sp. YL-2021b | reverse complement strand
TTTAAGATATTTTAAATTAAAGAAAAAAATTTTTATTTAAATAAAAAATAAAAAATATAGTAATGAGAAATAGATCATTTGCAATAATTGCAGAAAATATTAATGATTATATTTCTCAAATGGAAATTCTATCAAAAAGTATTGAGGATAAAAATAAAAATGATATTTATTATAAACTCTTTGATCTTGATTTATTATCTTTAAATGAATCAAAAAATAATCTTAATTACGAAGAAAATGATTTATTATCATCAAATAAGAATTTTATTCTTTGTGATGTTACAAAAAAATATAAAAATATACAGAAAAAAAAGAAAATTCTTATTTATTCGAAACTAAAGAAAAATCAAAAAAAAAAAAGAGGTTTCATTTTAAAATCGAATCATTAAACTTCATAATTAATATACAATTATTTTTTTAATTGTATATTCTTTTATATATAGTATATAAATAGTTGATGAAATTTATTTTCGAAAATTTTATAAAAGACATTTATTTTATCCGGAATGATAAAATCAAATTATCAAGTTTAGTGAATGTAATTAGATAGTTTATGAAGTTAAATGAAAAAGTTATCTTTAACATAATTTAATTTTAATTTTATTTATAATTAACTAAACCGAGTATTCAAAATTTCTTTGTATTTATTTGATAGATATTAATTAATTAGTAAAAAATAATTTTTAATTATTTAATTAATATACAAAAAAAATTAAATTTATATAAATTTCAATATATAGAAGGACAAAAATCTTAACTTATATTATCTTCATTAATATTTTCTCCCGTAGTAATTTGATTATTTCCAAAGAAGGTAAAAGTAGGTTCTTCTTTATTATTATTATTATTATTTTTATTTTTCTTTTTTTTTTGTAATCCTACAGCAGTTTTATATAATTCTTCTGTTTTTTCTTTTACTCTTTTTCCAAGAACACCAAATATATTAAAAAAAGATTTTTTCTTATTTTCTTTTTTATAATCTTTAATAACATAATTATTACAAATAAAATTATCATTATTAATTTTATCAATATCATTTTGACTTTTATTTAAATTAATTTCTTTTAATCCTTCTTCAATATTAGGTTTTTCACATAATAATTCCTCCCCATAAACTTCAGAATGTATTTTTTTTCTATAATAATCAGTAGCAATTAATTTATATTTTTTTTCAATATTCATATTTTCATTTATATTATATTCTTTAAAAAACTTTTTTAATCTTTCATTTCCTGAAATTGTCATTAAATTTATTTGATTATTATCCCAATCATCCATAGATAAACTTTTAATATATGAAATTTGTACTCCTAAACTTCTATGAATTCCAGCACAATTTAAACATAAAAATATACCATTATTTACACTTGCCCAATTTGCATTTGGTGATCCACAATCAATACAATATTGATTTTCTGTTTTTAATTTTTGAATTAAATGCATTTTATCGTTTTTATCTTGGATATTCATTTATTTTTTTACTTTATTTAGTGTTTTTATTTTCCTATTTAAATAAAAAATATTTTTTATTTTATTTACTAAATAAATATAATATTTATATTTTTATAATTATTAATTTTTGTTTATTTTATTTTTAAATAATATTTCAGTTTTTTATTCTTTTTCTTTTTCATTATTATTATTAATATTATTTGAGGTAGAATTTGTATTTATTTCTTTGTTTTCTTCTTTATTTAAATTATTTTCTTGAATATTTTCTTCTTTATTTACATTGTTATTTACTTGAATATTTTCTTCATTTTTATTATTATTTACTTGAATATTTTCTTTATTTAAATTATTATTTGCTTGAATATTTTCTTCTTTATTTAAATTATTATTTACTTGAATATTTTCTTCTTTATTTAAATTATCATTTACTTGAATAATTTCTTCTTTATTAAAATTATCATTTACTTGAATAATTTCTTCTTTATTTAAATTATTATTTACTTGAATATTTTCTTCTTTATTTAAATTATTATTTACTTGAATATTTTCTTCTTTATTTAAATTATTATTTGCTTGAATATTTTCTTCTTTATTTAAATTATATTTACTTGAATATTTTCTTCTTTATTTAAATTATTATTTACTTGAATATTTTCTTCATTTTTATTATTTTCACTTTTATTATTATTAATTTCTTTTTCTAAATCTTCTCTAGTCATTTTTTCTAATTTAGAATCATCGAATCCCCCAATTGGATTATTTTTATTTTCTTTTTTTTCAATTTCATGTTCCTTCATAAAAACATTAATATTATCATTAACAATTTTTTCATCTAAATTATAAACAGAAATAAAATAATTTTTTGTTTGATTATAAACTTCTTCTTTTACATTAAATAATTTCATATTACATAAATAAGAAACTAAAGTATTTAAAGCATAAATACTCATATTATTTTCTCTAATTTTTTTCTCTGCTTCATTTTCATTTATTTTTCTTTTATCTTGAATACTTAAACTATATTTTATAACTAAATCCCAAATTTCACTTTTATTAATTTTTGCATTTGATTCAATTCCTTTTTGAATATGAACTTTGAAATCTTTTTGATTTTTATTTGAAATTTTATAGAAAGTTAAACCAAACATCAAAACATTTTTCATTACTTCTCCATCATCACTTAAATTTTTTTGATCTATTATAAAATTAAATAAATTTACTAAATTATTATAAGCTTCTTCTCCTAATAAAAAACTTCCTCTTGCTCTATAAGTATTTATACATTTTATAAAATACATAGGATAAATTTTATCATTACTTTTAATAAAATTTTGTAATTGAGTTTTATCTTTTTCTTCTAAAATTTTATTTTTCCAAATATCATCAACTAAATTTTTTATTATTTCAAAATTTTTTAAAGTTCCATTATCTATTATTTCATTTGGTTTATATTTTATTTCATTACAATTGGTAATAAAACTTTTTACAGTTTGTATTATTTTATTTTTATTTATATATTTTTCATCAACTGTAAATAAATCATTATTATGACTTTTAAGTAAATCTTTAATATTTAATGAACTTGTTTTATAATTTACAAATTCAAATTTTTGATAAGGAAATTTTTTAGTTGCATTTTTTTTAATAAATTCTTTCATATCAATTTTAAAGTCAATTTCTTCAAAAACTTTCAAACTTTTATTTTTTAAATACTCATAAATACTTTGTTCAAATTTTATTTTATTTGTACTAAAATTTATAAGAGCATATCTCATACTTATTATTGGAGTTTGAAAAATTCCTTCAAAATCTTTTAATAATTTTTTAGTCTTTTTATTATAATCTTCTAATTCTTTATTTGCAGAATTTAAAATACTTACATAATCATTTTTTGCTCTTTCTACTTCTTTTAAATTATGTTTCTTTCTTTCTTCTAAAGAATTTAATAATTTTTTATTTGAATTTATATTTTCATTATTTTTAAAAAATTCAATATCTGCAATACTTAAACTTAAATCTTTACATTTTTGTAAAAAATTTTCTTGATTATATAATAATTCTTGTATAGTTATTTTAAATTTTTTGTCATATTCTTCATATTTATTTAAACTTTCTCTAAAATTATTTCTTTGCATAATTATATTATTATTAAATGCTCCTAATAATTTATCTTCAATAAAGGAATATTGTTCTTTTCTTAATTCATATTCATTATTTAAAAATTTGAAAAATTCATCCATTGCTATTCCAACTGTTCCAAATGCCAAAAAATGTTCTTTATTATCTTCATATAAATTTTTTAAATTTATTGAATATTCTCTTTCAATTGATACAAAAGTTGCTAAAATATTATACATATGTTTTAACATATCTTGTGATTTTATAAAATTATTATTTAAAATTGAAAATCCATCCCATAAATCAAGTTCAAATGACATTAAATATTTATATATTTAATAATAGTTTTAAAATAATCAAATTATAATTTATCTTTAATATAATTATTTTTAATGGGATGTTCTAGTACTAATTCTACTAGTATTAAAGATTATAATTTTGAAAATAAAATAAAAGAAGAAAAAAAAGAAATTATTGGTATTGATATTTTTAGAGATGAACCAAAACCTCAATTTGAAAAAAGACCTGATGAATCACAAAAACCAAATATAACTTATGATGAAGATGATAATTCATCAAATTAAAAATAAATGATTTTTAAAATTATTAATTATTTTTTTAAAAAACTAAAAAAATGAGTAATAAAAAATTGCCAATAATAAAAAAAGATGATTTACCATTTAATAACTTTTCAAAATTAACAAATATAATGATAAGTTCATCAAATATAACAATAGAAAAATTATTAAATGTATTAAGAAAAGAAAAAGAAAAAAGAACAACTGAAGAAGTTGCTTTAATAAAATCATATATATTAAATATAAGTCAATTACCAAATAAATTTATTCAAGAACATATTCATGAAAGTTCATATGAAAAAATGATAATATTATCTTCTCCTTTTGTTGAATATAATTATATTAATAAAAAAAATACATTAATATATAAAGTTAATGAAGAAGCTCAATTTTTTTATATTGTATTAAATGGTTCTATTATGCTTCAAAATATTATAAAAATTGATAAAATGATGTCTGGATATGAATATTATTTATTATTATTAAGTTTAAGAAATGAAAAAGAATTTTTTTTATTAGATAAAACTATTGAAGGAAACTTTACTATTTATCCTTTTGATAAAAATGATATTTTTGATTTAGAAAAAATTATTTTAAAGTTATTATTATTAAAACTTGAAGATGATAGTAATCCTGATTATATGGATGAATTATTATCTAAAGTTAGATTAAAATATTCTGATTTTGGAATTGAAAGTTATAGAGAAAAATTAGAAAGATTAAGAAAAGAATTCATAGAAAATGAAAAAAATAATTTAGATAAAAATGAGCAAAAAAATATTAAAAAAGAAATTCATTATAATACTTTTGATGCTATAGAAGAAGTTAAAAAAAATTTAAAAATAATAAAGGGAAATTTAGATAAATATTCTATTAAAAAATGTAAGAATTACAATTTTTTTTTGGTACAAAATTATAAAATGAAAGTTTTGAATTTTGTATATAAAGATTTAAAAGAAATTAAACAAAATGAATATTTTGGTGATTTTGAATATGGAAAATATATTCATAGAGCTTATTCAATTTCTAATGATGTTAATTTATTATTAATAAATACAGAACTTTTTAAAAATTTTATTAAAAGTGATATGAAAAAAATAATTGAAGATGAAGTTGGATTTCTTTGGAAAAATTATTTTTTTAAAAGTATTTTTAGAAATAATTTTGAAAAATTTTATTTTAAACTTTTTGAAATAGTTATTTATAATAGAGGTTATAATTTATTTTTTGAAAATGATAAAGTAAATTATATATATTTTATTAAAGAAGGGGAAATAAAATTAACATCAAATAGAAGTATTCTTGAAAATCATAGTTTAATAAAATTAATTGAAGAGAAAATAGATATAGAAGTAAAATACCCAAAAGATATTTATTCACTAACAAAAAATCATTTAATCCAAATAAGAGATTATTTGAAGATTCATAAAGAATTTCAAATTTTTACGGTATTTAGTAATGATTGTTTAGGAATTGAAAGTTTACAATTTGGTTTAAATTATTTATATAATGCAATTGTTCAAAGCGAGAAAATAAAATTATATAGAATTAAAATTGAACAATTAATGAAGATTTTTAAAGACAAAAATGAAGAAGCTTCAATTAATTTTAGAGAACAATCTTCTGAAAAATTAAAACTATTATATAATAGACTAGTAAATATTAATAATACCTTAATAACTTTAACAGAAAGACAATTTGAATTAGGTTCTGAAAAAATAATTAATTTAAATAAAAAAAAAATAAAATATCAAAATGATTTAAATATAAGAAAAGTAATAAATTCATTAGAACATAATAATACTCTTTTACCAAAAATATTGAAAAATTCTATAATACAAAATACAAAAAAAGAAAATATTTTAAAAAAAACAATTCAATTACTTCCTAATTTTAATCAAAAATTACCTATAACTAGTAGATATTTAAAAAGAAGTTTAAGTGAAATTCTTAATCTTCCAACATATGAGGAAAGATTTTTAACAAAAATTAAAAAAGAATCTATAAAAAATAAACCTTTATTTTCTTGTAAAAGATATTTTTTAAATAAAAAAAATAAAGAAAATGAAAAAATATCTAATTTTTCACCACTTAAAAGAAAAAAATTACTTATTTCTTATATTTCTTATAAAGCTTATTATGATAATCCAATTTATGATACAATTTTAAATGGAAATTATAATAATTTTTCATATGATTTTTCCAAAAATGTTAAAACAAATGAAAAAAGGAAATTATATTCAATTTTTGAAAAAAAGAAAAAACATAGAAAAAAATCTAATGACGAAATAACATCTAAAGCATTATATATAAAAAATATTACCAATAGAAACCTAAATAAAAGTGAATAAATTATAAATCTAATAATATATTTTATAAATAGTTTTAATATAAATAATTTAAAAAAAAATAAAAAAACTAATTAAACGATAATCTATAAATTTAATGTCTAATTTAATATTAGATGAATCAGAACAAATTTTTTCTTTAGATAAATCCTCAGTAATATTTCATATAAATCCAAATAATAATCAAAATAATACAATAATTCCTCAAAAAAGTGAATGTTATATAAATATAAAGAATTTATTATTAAATCCAATATCAATAAGAATAAGAACTACTCAAAAAAATTATTATGTAGTTAATCCTTCATATTTAATTATTAATCCTAATTCAAGTCAACAAATTCATTTTGTTTTTAATTTAAGAAATGATTTTTCTGAATTAGATATTTCTCAACATAAATTCTTAATTGAAGGTTTTGAAGTAGATAATCTTGATGACAATTTAAAACCAGAAAAATTATTTGAAGAAGTTATAAAAAATCATATTAAAGTTAAAGGAAATTCTCTTAAAATTAAAAGTGAATTTATTGAAAGTAATAATAATCTTAGTTTCACTTCTCAAAATAGTAAAATTAAACAAAAAAGCCAAGAAATAAATGAAGAAGAACAATCTAAAAATTTAAAAATTCAACTTGAAAGCCTACAATTGGAATATAATAATTTAAAATATATTATTGAAAATGAAAAAAATATTGGACCAAATAATTTATCATTTGAGTTACCTGAGATTGAAGAACAAAAAGTTCCTTATAATGTAACTTATATTTTAGGATTTATAGCTATTTTAATAGGTTATTATTTAACCAAATAAAACAATTATATTAAATTATAATTTGAAAATATTTTTTATTTTTATAATAAATGAAAAAAAATATATAAAGGAAGATTAAAAAAGACAATATCATTTTTACCTTTAAATTCATTTTCAATAATTCAATTATTTGATTCTCTATCAAAATAAATCTGTCCAACTAAATATGAAAAATTCTATAATTATCTTTATATCATAATTTTTATTTCTTTAATCCCCTTTATCGTTTAAAAAAAAAATACTTTTTATGATAAATAATCTAATTCTGGAATTATTTTCATTTTTATTTTAAAAAAATAAATAATTTTTGTTTATTTTTAAATATATACATTTAACTATTTAAAATAAAAATATTATATAATTTTTTATATATATCTACATTAATTAAATTTTTTACATAAATCATCTATTTAACATTTTAATTTTATATATTTTAGATTATATTATCTAAACAAAATGAAATCCCTAAATTTATAATAATTTTTGAATTTTAAAAATCATCAATAAATTTTTTTTCTTTTCTATATTCTTCTTCATAAGAAATATTTTCATCTTCGTAATTAATCAGTGAATTCATATATTGATTAATAGATTTATTACAAATAGAGATCATACTAACATTATTATTAGCATTAGAATCAATATAACTATCAGGAATATATGGAGCTTTAATACTATAATTTAAAAACTGTTCAAAATCATATTCATGGAAAAAAGGATGACTTCTTAATAATTGAAAATTACAAACTCTATGCATTAAATTTTTACTTAAAATAATTTTAAAAAAGGAATTAATTTCATTGAATTTAGGATCATAAGGAAGACTTAATTTTTTATTAAGAATTTCATAATAAATATCCATAGGTTCTTTAATACCTTGTCCAAAAGGAACATAACCATAAAATAATTCAAAAATTGTAATTCCTAAACTCCAATAATCAGCACTATAAGAATAACCTTTTCCTATTATAACTTCAGGAGCTAAATAATGAGGTGTTCCACATATTGTTGTTGTTGAATCTATATCTTTTAATTCTTTTGCTACTCCAAAATCTATTAATTTTAAATAACCATTTTTATCTAACATACAATTATCTGGTTTTATATCTCTATGAATTATTTTCTTATTATGTAAATAATTTATTACTATTAATAATATTGCTCCGTAAAATGCTGTTATACTTAAATTTTTTGTTGAATTTTTTTTACGCTTTTCTATATATGTTTTTAAGGTTATTCCATCTATATATTCTAATAAAAAGAATAAATATTCTGTATTTTTTAATGTTTTTACTAATTTTAATATAAATGGATGAGCTATTTGTAACATTATTTTCTTTTCATTATAATAATATCTCATTAAGTTTTTATTCATTAATATATTTTTTATTTTAGCAAATTTAATTGCATAAAAATGTTTTTGATTATGAACTAAAAATATTTTTCCAAATTTTCCATTTCCCAAATTTTTAACAAAGAATAAATCAGAAAGTTCAATATTAACATCATTTAAATAATATAAATTTTTAATTTGATTCATTAAACTAGAATTTAACAATCCAAAATCTTCTTTATGAATTACATAACATTCAGAATTACCATAAGAAACAACAGAAAATAATCTAATTTCTCCTGTAACTCCAGGAATTTCTCCGAAACAATTTCCTTCTTCTAATTCTCTAATAAATTTTTTTTTTTGATACATTTTAACTTTTCCATTTTTTATTATATAATATTTACTAGCAATTTCACCTTCTTTTGAAATTAAATCTGAATCTTTATATGATTCTGTACTTACAACTTTAGCTAATTCTAAAAATTGAGTTTCTTTTAAATCAGAAAATATTTGAACTCTTTTTAATTTTTCTACAGTTTCAAATAAATCTATATTATTATTTCTATCATTTTCAACTGATTTTATTATTTCTTCCCATTTAGCTTCTAATATTAAAGATTCTTCTTCACTTATTATATTTTGTTCTAAATTATTTCGAGAATCTATTATTGAATCTCCATATATCATTTCACTTTTTGCTAATATTATATTTTTATTTAATTGCTTTATTTGACCTGATATTATTATACATATTTTCTTATTTTTTAAACAATCTTTTACAAATACTATATCATTTGCTTCGTAGTATCTTAATTTAAATATATTAAAGAAATAATGATAATTTTGAATAAATAAATGACTCATATTTTCTGATTTTTGGATTGTATTTAAAAATAAATTATATAACATATCTTTAATTCCTAAATCTTTAATTATTTTAAATGGAATTTCATAAATAACTACTTCAGAACTTTCAACACTATATGTATAATATGAAGGAATTTTCATAATTAAACTAATATGACCAAAATAATCATTTTTTTCTAATTTTTTCATTTTTTTAAATTTTTTTGTAACTCTAACATTACCATCTTTAATTAAATATATTCTTTCTAATAATTCACTTTCATTAGCAATAATTGAATTAGTATTATAAACTTCAGTAATTATATTTTTTGCAATTATTGATAATTTTGAATTTTCCATATATTTAAATAAAGGAACTGTTTTTATTATTTCTATTTTTTCATTTATTGCTTTTAACATCATATAATTTTGAGCATTTCTATAAAATTCTCCTGAACAACTTAATAATTTTGTTTTTATTAATGTTTTAGCTGTTTCAAATCTATATGAAAAGTCTTTAAAACTTTCTATTCCAAAAAAATCTCCTTTAACTAAAATTTTTTCTGTTTTATTTCTTTTTGAAGTTAATTTTATTTTTCCATCTTCAACAATATAAAATAATTTTGCTTCATCATTTTCTTCAAATATTAATCTTTTTTTCTCAAATTCAATACTAAAAAATCCAATTGCAAATTCGTGTATTGTTTCTAAATCAAATTCTTCATTAAATCCATTTGAAATTAATATTTTTTCAATAAATTCTATTTGTTTTTCTTCTAAATTTTGATTTATTTTAAATCCTGGTTGATTAGATTCTTCTATTTCAGATTGATTAATTTCAACATGATTTTCTAAAACATTATGAAAAGATATATCATTATTTCCATAATTTTTATTATGTTCAGTTTCATTTATTTTTTCATTTTCATTTGCAATAATAATATTATTATTATTATTCTCTGATAAACTTATTTCATCTAATTCATCATCAATGATATCATTAAAGTTTTCTTTTTTAATAGTTGTATTATAATTTGTTGATTTTGAAGCAAAAGTTTTTAATTTCATTTGTTTTGTTAATTTCTTTTTATTGACATCAATATTATAAAGTAATTCATCAATATTATCCAATTTAATATTTTTTATCATTTTTGTAGTTGTATTAGTTCTAAATGGTTCATTAATAAATCCAATTGATTTTCTTTTCTAACTAATTAAAATAAATATATTACTTACTTTTGAATATTTATCTCTGTCATTTTTTAAGATTTTTTGAATTGTTAAATTATTCTCATCTCCAACTATTATTGAAGATGTTTTATCTTTCCTATAACAATAGTTGCTATTTATCATTGCACAATTTCCCATTTTTTGATTTTTTATTCTTAATATTAAAATTAAAGAATATTATATTTTATCAATTTTTTATTTTATTTTTTGGGTCTTTTTTAATGTTTTTTGTGTTTATATTATTGTTTTATAATTTATTTGATACTGTTTTGTATAATTTTTTTTTATTGAAAAAAATAAAAATATTATTTATATGAATTTATCAATTTAAAATTATTAATTCACAAAACCAAAAAAAATAAAAAAAATTAAATTAAATAAAACAATACGCTATTAAATTACAATTGAATTATTTATTTTTCTGTTTTCATATATCTAATTGAAAGTTGAGCTAATTTATCATAGGGTAAATTTGAAATATGTTTTAAAGAAAGTCCTATTCTATTAATTCCATTAAATTTAATTCTTTTATTAATATTATGAAATTCTTTTATTATATTATTTTGCAAACCATTATTAAAGCTATTATTTCTTTTTTTAAAAAATAAATTTTTTTGAAAGGATGTATTATTTTTATTATTCAAAATAGGTGAATTATTAATTTCTTGTTTTTTTTCTTTGAAAATAATTTTTTTGTTAATAATTCTATCATCATTAATTGAATTTTTATATTTTTTTTCTTCCATAGTTGAAGACATTGTAATATTATCTTCTTCACTTGAATTATTTCCACTAAATGAATTATAAATTTCAGGAAAATCTTCTTTAATTAAATTTATTATTTCATCATTTTGTTTTTCATTAAAATATTTATTATAATAATTTTTTTCGTAAATCCCAGTTATTTGACAACTATATTTATATATTGAAATAGCTATTGAAAATGGATCGTAGTTAATAAATAAATCATTTTCAACAAAAGAATATAAAATAGTTTTGCATGTATATAGAATTTTTGAATTAAAATCATATAAAATCATTTTTATATAATCATAAACTGTAGTATAAATTAAATTATAATTTAATAGGTAAATACATCTTAGTTCGAAAGTTGAATAATTTGTAAATTCTTTTTTTATTGTTTTTTGAATTGTTTTTTCACATATATCAAAATTTCCATAAAATTTAAGTGATATAGTAAAAATTGATAAAACTAACATTTTTCGATTTGATTCTATTTTCATTGAAATTCTATTTTTAGATGAAACAATATCTAAATATAATACACTAGTATAAAAAATTTCTAGTTGGTTATCGTTATCTCGAATTAAATTTGTACAAATTTTTTTTAGATATTGAATCATTTCTTTTCTGAAGTTTAAATATAATTTTTTATTTGAGAATATTATTATATTTTCTTCATCTTCTTCTAATGCATTTGAAATCATTTCTTGAACTTCAGAACTACAAAATACACTCATTTTTTTTAATTAACTGAAAAAATATTTTTATCAAAAAATTTAAATTTCAAATAATAATATATATATGTATGGAAATCATTAATTAATTAAATTACAAAATAAATAATAAATAAAATAATATTATAACATTTCTCCATTATAATTATTATTGAAACTTTCATTTTCACTTTCTTCTTCATTTGATTGATTAGTAAGAGTAATAATACTATCTTGAATATTATCACTTAAATTATCATTATAATCATTAAAAGAAATTTTAATCTCATCAAAAAAATCAGTTAATATAGTTAAATCATTAATTTTATTATATTTACCTTCAATAGGAAAATCATTTTCAAATTTACCAATAAATTCCCATTTATCTTTTAAATTAGTAAAAACACCTTCTCCATTTTTTTTATTATTTTTCCATTCACCATTATATTGAGTTCCATCTTTATATTTATAAGTACCTTTTCCTTCTCTTTTTCCATTTACAAAATTACCAAAATAATATTCTTTATTTGGATAGAAATAATATCCAATTCCATTTGGAATAAAATTTTCATTTATTTCTCCTTGATAATATTCATTTGAAGTAAAATATATTCTTATTTTTGGATTTGAAGAAAAATTTGAAAATGCGGATATTTGAGAATATGCATGAGATAAATTATATATTTTATCATTCTTATTATTTTTAAATGTTGAAGAAAAATTTGATATGTTATTTTCATTTGATGATTCAATTATTTGTGATGAAGAAAATGAATTAATAGAAGAAGAATATTTTAAATATTCTTGAGCCATTTAATTTTAAAGTTTTTAACTAAAAAGTATTGATATTTAAAAACAAAAAATTTAAAAAATGAATAAAAAAAAAAACCAATTAACCCAAAAAAAACAAATTAATAAAAAAAATAAATAAATAAAAAAAAATAAACTCTCAAAAAATAAATAACAATATCCCAAAAAAAAAACTATTTAAAAAAAAAAAAATGAGTAAAATCGGAGCCGAAAAATTAAAATCCTATATAAAAGAATGTTTAGGAAATCATAAAAAGCGTAATTTTACAGAAACAATAGATTTACAAATAGGATTAAAAGACTACGATCCAAACAAAGACAAACGTTTCGCAGGAACAGTAAAATTACCAAACATAGCTCGTCCTCATTTAAAAGTATGTGTAATAGCAGATGCTGCTCATATAGATAAATGTAAGAAATTAAATATAGATTATATTGACGCAGATACATTAAAAAAGAGAATAGATCCAAATGATAAAAAAGGAAAAGAATTAAAAAAATGGGCTAGTAAATATAAAATTTTATTTGTTTCTGAAACTCTTGTTAGACAATTACCTAAATTAGGAGGTCCTTTATTAACGAGATGGGGAAAATTTCCCATTGTTATTAAAGCTGATGATGATGTTAAAGGGAAAATTGATGAAAATTTAGCCTCTGTTAAATTTCAATTAAAAAAAGTTGTTTGTCTTGGATGCGCTGTTGCTAATGTTGATATGACTGAAGACCAAATTAGACAAAATCTTACTCTTGCTATTAATTATCTTGTATCTCTACTTAAAAAAGGATGGAATAATATTAAAAGCTTAAATATTAGAACTACTATGGGAAAACCTGTTAAAATTTATTAGATTACTCATTTTTTTTAAATAAAAAAAGTATTTTTTTATCGGATTTTTAAAATGTTTAAAGAGGTTTTTTTTTTTTTTTTTTTGCTTTTTTTAGTTTGAGGAGATGTTAAACATCGTTAGTTACTCAACTAATAATGATTCTTTATTATTTTTGACTTTTTTTTTGGGTTTTTACTGTTAGGTGGTTTTTGTATCTAAAAATGAAAAATAATTATTTATTTTTTTTTGGAAAATAATTAAGTTGAGGAATTGAAGAAAGAGGTTTAAAAAACTTTAAAATTATAATATTATTAATTAGTTTAATTTAATGTAATTTTAGTGATTAATCTGGTAAAAATTTGAAAAATACTTTATAATGAAATTAACATTCATATTTTTTGAAATGTGAATAAATAAAAAAATAAATTCATTTAAAATAACAAAATACTATTATATTTTCAATTTTTATGATAAAAACTTTTTAATTTATAAGTAAAAAGTGTTTATCCTTTTTTAATAATAATCTGTTTTTTTTTTCCATCAATAACAGTTGAAATTTTTACAACACCAATATTTACAAATCCATATTTTTTATTTTTTAATTTAATATCATCATCAATATCACCAGATAATAATTGTCTTAAATTTGTTGGTTCTAAATTTAAACCTACTTTTGGTCCTTTTATATTTAAATTAGGATTAGGTATATTAATATTTATATTTTTACTTCCTTTAATATCACCTTGCATATTAAAATCTGGATTTTGTAAATCAACTTTATTACCTTTAATTTCAAATAAAGTATTTAAATAAGAAAAGAACGAAAAATAAAATATAAAAAGATTATTTTTTTAAATAATGATTTTATTAATTTATTATTAAAATATTTTAAAAAAAAAATTAATATTTTCTTTTAAATAATAATGAAATTATCTTTATTCTTTATTTTTATATTTCTCAAATTCTTTTTTCTTATCATTAAATGCTTCAAAATTGGGAATACTAATACCTTTTTCAAGAGTTTTAAAATAAACAGGATTAGCTAATTTTTCAAGAATAAAGGAAAGAAGATAATTATTTTGATGAGCTAAAATAATATCTTTATTTAAAATATCAAGAACATTTCTTCCAAGAGAATTAGAAGAAGAATGAACTTCTAAATTTTTAATCTTTTCAGTTAATTTAATTAAATTTCCAGAAGAAATTTGAACAAAATCATCTAAAGAAATATTTGTAGCTTTTTGAATATCAAGATTAGAAACAGTAATTTCATCTAAAGTATTTTTATTAAAATTCTGAAATTCATTAAAACATTTTTCTTGAATATCTTTTGCTTCATTTAAAGTTTCAATATCAGCTAAATGTCTAATTTTTTTTTCTATATCTTCAATAACTTCATTAAATAATTGAATATATTCTGAATTTTTTTTTTGAATTTCATTATTTCTTTTGATTTCTTTATCTTTTTTTCTTTTTATTTCAGAATATTTTGATTTTCTTACTTCAAGTTCTGAACTTACTTTTTCATATAATGTTATAATTTGAGGAATATTTTTAGTAAATAATTGAACTGAATTTGAATCAATATTATTTTCTTCTTTTATTGATTCTATTCTTCCATCTAAATTTTCTAAATAATCATCAATATAATTTCCACTTGATATATTTTTTCTATTTTGAATATATTCAATTTCTTTTTCAAAGTTTTTCATTTCATTATTATTATTATTTGGATAATAAATTTTTGAATCACTTGAGCCTATAATTTTTTTTTTTAATTCTTTAATATCTTTAATTAAATCATTATAATCTTCAACTGTTGTTCTTACCTTTTTTAAACCATCTAATTTTATTTTTAAATTTGCAATTTCTTTTTTTAATTTTTTATCTTCAATTATTTCATGAGATGTTCCTTGATTAGTTGATTGTTCAAAAGTTTTTTCAGGTAAATGCATTTCAGTAATATATTTACAATTATCACCTTTATAAAATAGAAGTGAATTATTTTTTCCTTTTTCAAAAATTTCAATTTTTTTCGGAATAAAAATTCTTTGTTCTTGAATAGAAGAATCAATTTCTCCTTTATCATTCTAAAAAAAATAAAATAAATTA
Source organism: Isotricha sp. YL-2021b (assembly GCA_023805745.1). NCBI lineage: Eukaryota > Ciliophora > Litostomatea > Vestibuliferida > Isotrichidae > Isotricha > Isotricha sp. YL-2021b. The sequence continues at coordinate 138,948 of JAJJKW010001466.1, read as the reverse complement.
TAAAAATAAATATAAAATTACTTTTCCAAAGCCATAAACATCATTCATAGAATCAACACAAAAAGAACTATATTCATAAGCATAAATTTGATTAATTTTTTTATCACTTAAAATTTCTATTTCGTTAGGTTTTAAAATTTCAGCATTTAAACCTAATTTGTCTAAACCTAATTGTCCATAAGAATTGATTCCCCAAGAATAAACTCTACAATCTCTTCCTCTTGCTAAAATATGTTGAATTCCACATGAAATATCTATTATTTTTGTTCCTATTGTTATCATATTATTTAATCTTGAATTTGAATACATTGAATCTATTTTTCTTTGATCATTTGATAATTTTAATATTAAACCATTTCTTAATAAAATAAACATTCCTTTTTGAGTTACTTCTATTGTTAATATAAATGGACTTTTTGGATTGTAATATGGATTAAATTCATATAAAGATTTATTTTCATTTATTATTGAAGAAAATACATTTTGAAAACCCCAAAAATCATCATCTTCATTATCATCATCTCTATGAATCATTTATTGTTTTTTTTTTATAAATTATTATCTAATTTAATTAAAATATAAATATAAAAAATATATATTTACTATAAAAAATATTTAATATAAATAATATTTAATATAAATAATATTTAATATAAATAATATTTAATATAATTAATATTTAATATAAATAATATATTTAATATTTAAAATTATAAATATTTTTATACTCTATAAAAAAATGTCTATATCAAAACTAAATGACCCTCAAGTTAACAGTGAATATCTTTTAGAAATGTATCATAATTTATTAAATGAAGAAAAAGATTTAAAAAATTTATTTGGTTATATGGAAAATCAACCAGATATAAATGAAAAAATGAGAGCAATGTTAATAGATTGGATAATAGATGTTCATTTTAAATTTAAATTAAAATCAGATACATTATTTTTAACAGTATGGTTAATTGATAGATATTTATCAGAAAAACAAATGAAAAGAGGAAGGCTACAATTATTAGGAGTAACTTCAATGCTTATTTCTTGTAAATATGAAGAAATTTATTCTCCTGAAGTTTTTGATTTTGTTTATATTACTGAAAATTCATATGAAAAAAAAGATATAATAAATTTAGAATTTGAAATGCTTAAAATGTTAGAATTTAATGTTACTATTCCTACTTCAAATAATTTTTATGAAATTATTTCATCTCTTTTAAATTTTAATACTCAAGAATTTTATTTAGGAAAATATCTTTTAGAATTATTTCTTTTAGATTATAGAAGTTTAAAATATAAACCAAGTGAAATTGCAAATACAGTTTGTTATATAATTTTTAGATATAGAAATAACAATGATATTCCTTTATTAGATGAAGGTGCAAATGATTTTATAATAAATTATAGAAATAATGCTATGTCTTTTAGACAATGTTATGGTGATATATCTTTTCTTCTTGAAAATTTAGAATCTACTCAATTATTATCTGTTAAAAAAAAATATATGACTTCTGCTTGTCATAGAGTTGGAAGAGTTAAAAAAATATATATTGATAATTCAAATAAATATAAAATATAATTTATTTATATAATTAAAATTTCTCATTTAATTTAACTGTAAATATTTTATGAATTGAAATTTTAATTTTTATTTTTAATTAAAAAGAAAAAATTATTTTTTTTAAAAATAAATATGTCATTAAGAAAAGATGTTGAATCAAATCAAAAATTTTCGATTGTGATTCAAACATATAATCATGTTATAAAAGAATTAGATGTTTTTCCTGAAATGACAATAGGTCAATTAAAACTTTTAATAGAAGAAAATTTTATGATTAAAAAAGAATATCAAGAATTATTATATTTAGTATATAAATTAAATAATGATGAAAAACAATTAAAAGATTATTATCTTAGACCTAAAGGAATTGTATTTTTAAGAGGTTTTTATTTCCCTTTAATTTTTGTTGATTATTATGAAAAAAAAAATAAAAATGTATTATCTATTAATATTGGAGAACAAATTCAATATATTAAAGATGAAATAATAAATAGATTAAATTTAGAAAAAGATTTTAAATATCAATTAATTTTTAATGGAAAAATTCTTGATGATGAAAATTATTTAATTGATTATAATGTACAAAGAATGCAAACAATTTATTTCAAATAAAATAAATAAAATTATTTATTAATTAGAAAAAATATATTATTTTGTTATTTTACATTTATTGTACTTTTTAATTTAAATCCATTTATTGTTTTTTGTTGTTTTTTTAACTAATATTTCCAAATTTATTAAATTTTAATTTAAATACCTTTATTTATTTTATTTTATTGTTTTTTTAATCAAAATGCGAATAATAATTACTCATGAAGGAACAAAAGAAATTATTTCTTTATCAAACAATTCAAGTATGAAAACAATATCAAAATATAATCCTTTATATGAATATGAAAATAAAAATAAGGAATTAATAAGGTCAAATTCAACATCATTACTATTTTCTAGAAAAAATTTACCAAAAATAAAAAATAGAAAGCAAAAAATTAATGAAATGTATAATAAATCTAAATATATATCTTCTTTTAATTTATCAGAAATAAATCCTCAATTTATAAAAATTAAACAATCAAAATTACAAATTCCACCTGAACAAAGTGATTTATATGATAGTGATAAATATAATTTATCAATTATCGTTAAACAAACAAATGATATTTTATCGAATTTATCTAGTAAAAATGATTCAATAATTAATAGTTTAACTCCTCCTTTAAAACAAACATATTATTTAGGAGAAATTATAAATGAAAAATGTTTTAATACATTAACTGAAAGAATAAAAAAAGAACAATATATTAATCAACATGATAAAATAATTAATGAATCAGATTTAAGAAAAAAAGATGACTCTTTTAAAGTTTTTGAAGATATTGAAAAAGGGAAAAAAACTAAAATAGATGTTAATCATAGTAGTTTAATAGAATATTTAATTAAGAAAAAAACAATTTCTGAAACTTTTATTAATAATTTATCTAATTATAATGAAGATAGAATGAATAGATTAAATAAAATATGTCAAAGAGTAATTGTAGGATTAGAAAAGGAAAAAATTTTTGAAAAAAAATCAAAAGAAAAAATAAAATTAAATCAAAGAAAAGAAGAAGAAGATTTTAAAAAAGATTTAGATCTAATGAAAAAGTCAATTGATCAAGAAACTCAAACCTTTAATAATTTCAATTTTAAATCAATAAAATCAAATAGAGAACGTTATCATGGAATTTTTAGTCAATTCAAAAAAAAATATTGGTTAAAATATAATAATTTTGAAAGATATTTTAGGTCAAAAAAGTCTTTTCAAAAAGAAGATATTAATAATTCTTATTATTATAATAATATTCCTTCTTTATCACGAAGTAATAAAAGGACAACATCAGAAGATTATTCAAAAAAATCAGAAAAGCTTTTTAACTAAAGTATTAATGTAATATATTATTTAATATATAATTTTTAATCTAAAAAAAATGAAGCATTATTGAAAAAAATATATAATTTCTTTTTTATAAATAATTTAAATTTAAAATAAAAAATGAATCATTCATTTAAAAGAGATATTCATTATTCTTTTTTAAATAGATGGTATATTTAATAAATTATATTTAGTGTAAAACCAATTCAGACGTATTTAATAGATGATGAATGGATAAAAGAAAAAAATATAGAAATGGATATTGTTCTTCCAGTAAAAAATATTGATATATTAGATGATGAAAATTTAAAAAATGGAGAAGAAAGAAATAATGGAAATAAAAAAATAAAATGGAATGATTCAGGTTTAGAAGAATTATTAAAAAGAAATTTAGATAAAAATGATTTCACAATTAAATAAAAAAAAATTATTTAATATTTCGTAAAAAAATTAAAAAAATTATTATTTTTGATTTTCTAATTCAACATTTTTATCACTAATTTCTTCATTTAATTTATCAAATTTAAAATCTTCTTCTGAATAATTCATAAAATTACAAGATTCTAAAATATATTTAGTAACTCTACTTAAAAAGGCAAAACCAGCTAAAATACCTAATAAAAAAGCAAAAAAATCTAAAATAGAAATATCTTTTTTAACATTAACAAAATTACCATTTTGATTAACAATAAAATAAAAATTTAATTCAACACCTTTACTTGGATTATTAAAAGTATATTGATTTCTAATAGAACCTTTTTCATATGAACTTAAAGTCATTCTTTGTCCATTTAATTTTTCATTAGAATTTTTTATATCATAATAAACAGGAGAAAACATTAAATATACAATAGAAGGTTTTTCATTTCCTTTAAAAACATATCTATTATTTATTATATCATCATTTGCTTTAAAAATTCCTGTAATGAAAGAATGACCAATTTTTTTGTTTATATTATAAAAAGTTTTATCCCAATAATTTTTAAAAGTCCATTTATATAATGAAACATATACTTTATCATCATTAATATTTATTTTAATTGTATCTTTATTATTTATTTTATCTTTACAATCTTCACAAGTTAATAAAATTCTACATTGATTTTCATTCATAATTTTACATTGATATAACATTGTTTCATCAGATATAGATAAATCATTTTGATAAAATTTTATTTTTGAATGACATTTTCCAAATTCAGTTGTATTTCTTTCTTTTTCACTTAAACAAGGAATATTTTCTCCTAAAATATCAATTTCCATTTGAATTGAAGTTTCAAATTGAGAAGCAACAATTGATTTTTCGTTTTCAAAAGCAGTTATTTCAACAATATCATTCCAAAATATATATCTTAATATAAATGATATTGATAAAGAAATAATTAACATAGAATAAATTATTGTAATAAATCCTCCATTACTTTTTTTTATAATTCCTCCAGTTAAAGGAATAAAATCAATTTTACATAAATTTTTTATTGTATTATCTTTATTACATTTATAACAAGAAAGAAGAATAATAATAACTAAAGTAGTTAAAGTAATAATAATAATCATGCCATTTCTAATAGATAAATATTTCATTAAATTATTTTGATCAATAAATTCAGGATAATTATCAATATGTAAATATCTAGATTCTTCAATCATATTATTATCAATATCATAATAAGAATTAGAAATAGTACTTCCAATTAAACAATATTTATTATAATCACATTTTTTACATTCTTTTTTTCCATTTTCATTATTATAAGTTTTATAAGGACATAATAAACAACTAGTTTTATCAGTCATAGATTCAAATTGATTATAAGTTCCTCTTGGACATAAATTACATTTTCCTTCAGAATATTCTTTATTATATGAAAAATAAGAACCTGGTTCACATTTTTTACATAAATTTTCTTTATTTTCATATCCCATATGACATGGTAAACAATATTTTTCACTTTTTATATCTAAATCATTTGAACATATTGGAAAATTTAATATTAATATATCATTATTTATTTTCTTTTGACTTATTATCATTGGTCTTTCTTTATTTTTAAAAATATATGAATCAGTTAAGAAAAAATATTCTTCTTTAAAATAATTTATATATTCAATTTCATCATATTTAATTTTTATCCATTTTTTTTCTTGAATAAGAAATTTATACATATCATTAAGAACATTACCATTAGTTTCTCTTCCACCATATAATATAAAAATAGGACCATATCTTTCAGTTGAATGAAATGCTCTTGGAGAAGGAGCATCTTCAGGATTATAATTTATTCTATTTATATCATAATTTGATAAATTTATTATATCACAATGATCTACTGCTACATTTGTTTGAGAATTTATTCCTCCAAATAATAATACTTCATCTTTATCTATTTGAGTTAATGATGCTCCATATCTTGGAAATATATTTTGCTCTGTTATATAATGTTTTTTTATCAATTCTTCTAATAATAATTTATAATCTTCATTATTCTTATTTCTTCTTACTATTTCTTTTAATATACTAATATCTATTATATATAAATTATTGTCTAATGTATTTTTTCCACCGTATAATAATATTATTCCGTGGTTTTTATTATTTATTCCATTTGCTAAAAATCTATCTTTTGGAAAATTTACTATATCTTCATAATTACCTATTTTTAACCATATATTTTCTTCAATATCATAAACCCATAAATCATTAATATAATTATTATTTTTATCTTTACCTCCTAAAATTAATAAATAACTTTTTTGATCAAAAGCAATCATAAACATTCCATATCTTGGAATTGGTTTTTCACCATAAGTTTCAATATAATTCCATTTAGCATTATAATCTAAATTATATAAATCATTATTAATTAAAGAACCATCATATGAAATTCCACCAAATTGATAAAATCCATTAACAGTTATTTCCATTCCAGTATAATTAGTTTTTAAATTTAAATTTACTGAAGAATTAGAAAATTGAGGACAAGTAATTTTAAAATCTTCAAAATCTAAAATATATACATTAATTGTATATGAAGTTTCTTGTTGTCCAAATACTCTTATATTTATTATTTTTTCTTTTGATATTTCACAATGTGAATATTGAATATTATATATATATCGTTGATTTGAAAAAATTCCATTATCATCTATTTTTTCATATTTTGTTTTTGTTGGAATTATATTTGTACTTGTTAATAAAATTAATGGATTAGGATAAGATGATGTTGTTGTCACTTGAATACTTAATATTGATTTTACTAAAGACATATAATCATCCATTTTTAAATTTTTTAGAACTATTGAATAATTATGATAAGTATTTGGTGTTATAGAATCGGATTTTGATAATAAAGTTACTTTTGCTGTTTTTATCAAGGGATATAATATGAAATATAGGAATATTTGTGTTAGCATTACAATTTAAAAAAAAATAAATAAAATTATTTGAAAATTTTTATTTTTATATGAAAAAGACTTTTAAAATGTTATATTAACTTTTATATTTAAATTTTTTTTTCAATAAATAATATAAAATTATTTTAACTTTTACTTAAAACTCTTTTACTCCTCAAAATTCTTATTAAATCTTGAAATATAATCTTCATATACTAAATTTCTTTTTGTGGAAAAAACATTTTTTTCCTTTATATTTACTTTATTCAAATTTAATTTTTTAATAATTGTTTTCATATTTTTTCTTTCTTCTCTTTCATTATTTATAGTTTTAAAATCAAGCATATAATTTGTATAATCATTTAAAACATCATTAATATCATTTGTTTCACTATTTTTCACAGCTTTATATTTATCTTTATTTAATAAACAATTAATTCCAATTATAGAAATTTTTTCTTTTTTTACACTTAATTTTTTTTGAGGAATAATAATATTTTCTTCAGTAATACATCTTTTGCTATCTTCATTATTATTTTTACTATTATTTAATACAAAATCAAAAGATGAAAGTAATTTTGCTTTTGGAATAAGTTCTTTACTCGGTTTAGCTTTTATAACTAATTTTGATTTTACAATATTATTACTTGAATTTTTCATATTTAAACTTTCTTGAGTTTTTCTATTTGTTATATCATTTGAATTTCCTCTATATGTAATTTCATTTGAATTTCCTCTATCTGAATATTTTGGAAATTGAGAATATGTAAAATTATTTAAAAACATATCTACTTTAAATATATCAGATCTAATTTTTTGTTTAGTTATATTTTCATTATCTAAAAAAATATCGTTAATATTTGTATTTAAAAATAAACATTTTTTATTTTTTAACATTCTTTTTTGGTTTTTTTGATGTTTTTGAAGAACTGAAAATTTATTTAAAGATAAATTTTTTGGTTGATTATTTAAAAAAGAATTTTGACTTACATTAAAAGAATTTGGTTCATAAGAAGTTTGAAGAGAATAAACTTTATTTATATTTCTTGTATTTAATGTAATAGGTAGTCTGTTAGAAATAAAAGTATTTTTATTTAAAATATATTTATTTTCATTTTGCCTTTTTATTATTCTTGTGACTTTCTTTTTATTATTTGGATTTAAATTAAGTTTTATTGGTTTTAATTCTTTATCATAAAAAGATTTTTCATTATATTTTCGACTATAAAGAGAATTCATAAATAAAACAATTTTTATATAATAAAAAAAATATAAAATTAATTAAATAAAAATATAATCGATAAAAAAATATTTATGTATATTCATCTATATAACTGTCAAATTCTTCATCATAACTATTTTCTTCATATTCCTCATTTTCTTGATTTATTAATTTTTGATTTATTTTAATTTGATTTTTATATTTTAAAATTATATCATTTAATTTTTCTTGAATGATTAATAAATGTCTAGCATTATCTTTATCTCCATTTTTTAAGCTTTTCTTTTGTTCTTCTTTAAATTTTTTTTTTTCTTCTTTTAAATTTTTCAATTTATTATTTATTAATTTAATTATTTTTTTTCTTATATTATCATTAATTTTTTCTTTTTCAATTAATAAATTATAGTCATTAATTAGTGTTTCATTATAAAGATTTTCTATTTCTTTATAATATTTATTTATTAATTAATTTAGTTTATTATTTTGTACTAATAATATTTTATAAACTAATTTATCTTCTTTTTTTCTTTTTGATTGGGATTCTTTTAATATAGTTTCACTTTTATTTTTTAGTATTTGTATTCTTTTTTCTAATTCTATTATTTTATTTTCTGGTTTAAGATTATTATTGTTATTTAAATTGAAGAAATTATTTTCGTTCTGTAAATCAAATTCTAAAACTGTCATATATTCAAGAAATTTAATTTGAATTTCTTCAAATTTTTTTGAATAAATCAATAAATTTTTAACTAAATCATTATAACTTTCATTATTAAATTGTTCAATTTGTGATTCCAAAAATTTTTTTCTTTTATTAAAATCATTATTTTTTCTCTCTAAGATTTTTATTATATTTTCCTTAGATTCATTTTTAAGTTCTTCATTTATAAAATTTTCTTCATATTTTACTTTATCTTCGTAAATCGAAGATATTTTATCAATAAATTCTTTTTGAAGTTTAATTAGTTTTATTTTGTAATTTTCTGATTGTTCAATTTCTTTTTTGCTTGAAATAGTTTTATATAAATCAATATAATTAGAAATAAAAGATTTTATTGTATTTTCTTCTTCTAAATAAATATCTATATTTTCAGAATTTGTATCTTCTATAGTATAAATTTGTTTTTCACATTCTTTTATTAATTTTCCAACTTCTATTTCTTCTATTAATAATTTATTTATTTCATCAATTTTTGTATTTAGTTCATTTGAAATATTATTTTTTTTTCTTTTTAAATTATCTAATTTTTTTTTTAGATTATTAAGTTTATCTTTTTTTTCCATTTTTATAAAGCTTTTTTTATAAATTTAAAACTTTTTTCGATAATTTCCGAAAAAAATAAAACATTTAAATATTAATTTATTGAATTTTAATTTATTATAATATTCATTCTTTTATTTTTTCTTATAAATTCATAAAAATTTTATTCATATTATTTCTTCTTTAAAAAATGAGATTTTTTTAAAAGAAAAATATTAATAATTTATAATTTATAATTTTTTGCTGTATTAATTCTTCTCATTTTTATTTTATCCATTTTTCTTTTTGGACTCAATATATTTTTTTTTGAAGGAGAATTAAGTCTAATATTAATACCAGAATTTATTTTAACAAAAGGATATCTTACAGAAAGTTTTTCACTCTCAAAATTCAGTTTTTTCTTTTGAGGAGAATTTTTCAATCTTGAAAAATTTATATTTATATCTTCTGTTTCATTAGCTTTTATTTCTACAATTGATGAGTAATTTTTAATTAAAAAAGAAGGAATTTCTTCTTTTGGAAAATTAAATAATTTAAAAAAATTTTGAATTTTTATTTCAGAATAAATTATATTATTATTATTACTTTCAATTTCATTATTTATTATTTTTTTTGTTTCTAATATTGGATTTATTAAAAATAAATTTAATTTTTGAATATTTGTCGTTCTATCTGTTTTTATAATCATTTCTTTGAAACCAATTGATTTTGAAGATTTAGTTTTTTGTTTTAAGATTTGACTAAAATTTGTAGAATATTCTTCAATTAATGATGTTTCGTCTTTTGGGAAATATTTTTGAAAATCTTTTTCATTAAAAAATGTAAAATAAGAATAATCTAAATTTATTGTTTGTAAACCACTATCCGCTTTTAATAATTTTATAAAAAAAGTATTTAAATTTTGAAAATTTGAGATAATTGATAAAATTTTTGTTTGATAAAAAGTGAATGGAAAAACAAATTTTTTTTGATATTTTTGAACTTCTAATTTAAAAGAATATATAATATTTATGCTATTTATCTTTTCCTCATTTGTATTAAAAAATAAAAGAAATTTATGTAAATTTAATTTGTCAATATAATTTACAATTTTTGGAAAAATAATAAATTGTTTGTTGGATTTAACATTAATTTGGAATTTATTGAACTTTAATTTAGATTGATTTTTTTCATATAAAATTCTAAATTTTTTATAACTAATAAGATATTTTACTATATAAAAATCCCAATCTAAAAAATTAATCATTAATAAATATAAAATTAAATCTCTATGAATAAATAAAGAAGTTGATACATTAATATTTAAAAACTTTATTTCAATTAAAGGAAGTAATAATTGAACTTTAAAAATATTTTTCTGTGTATTCCAAATAAAATAATAAATATCTCCAGTTAAATTCATGAGTAATTCATTATTATCTTTTTCTTCATTTGAAATATTGAAAGATAAATTTTTTAAGTTACTTTTTTTCTTAAATAAATAAGAATTTTGTAAAAAATATTTTAAATTATTTTCATTTATTATGATGTTTTCTTCATTTTCATCAAATTGAATTAAACATAATAAAATATATCTAAAAACAGAAAAATTATTATAATAAAATAATGGAAGATAAGTGAAAGGAAGATATATTTTTATTGTTTTTTTATTTTTATCTGTTAAATTATAAAAAGAAATTTTTATTGATTTTAAATTTAAATTAAATGAATTTTCTTCATTTTCATATGATTTATTTAGTTTATCAGTTAAATTTAAATTTTCATTTTCTTTAAAATAATTTATTCTATCATTTATATACTTATCATATTTTTTAATTAATCCCTTATTGAATTTTGTAAAAATCTTTTTTTCATCATATTGTAATTTATAATAATTATCATCTTCAAGTAAAACAGAATCAGAAATAACTTGAATATTTGAATTATCAGTTTTTAAATTTCTAATATTTGAATTTCTTTTTAATATTGTTAAATTAAATTTTTTGGCAATTTTTAATTTTTTTTTATTTTCTCTAAATCCATTATTAGAATTAACTCTTAGATAATCAGGAGATAAATTATTTGATTCAGTCTTATTAGATGGAGTTTGAAAAGAATTAATTTTATAAATTTTATTATAAGTTTGAAAATATTCTTTATAATTATCAGAACTAAGAACTAATTTTTTTGTATTTCTTTTGATTTCATTATGATTTTTTTTAACAACTCTTTTAAATAATCCTAAAAATGAAGTTTGATTTGGATAAAATGAAAAAGGGTTCTCAGAACTTTTTTTCATTAATTATTAAATTTTAAAATTAGTATTTTCTAAAAATATTTTTATTAATTAAAAATTTTTAATTGTGATTTCTTCAAAATTTAAAATTTAAATTAATTATTTTTCAAGAAATAATGTTTAAAACTAAATTTTAATTTACTTAAACATGAAATAATTAAACACCAAACAAAAAAATTAAGGTTATTTTTACTTATAACAATAATTTAATATATTGCTCATAATATTTTTGAGAAAGTTAATCAAAAAAACATTTGAAAAAAAAATTATCAATGAATAATATGAATTAAAAAGTAAAACTAAATTTTTAATATTTAAATAATACTAATTTTTAATTTTATATATAATGAATAACGAAGAGATATTCAAAAAAAATTTTGATGACAATTCATATGAAGATTATGATTTAGGAATAGAAAATTATAATGGACAAAATGGTTATATATTTTATCAAAAAAAAGGTAAAAATTTCAAAAAGAAATTAATAAACAAGAATACTATTCAAAACACAAAATATATCCAAACTGAAAATTATCCTGAATTTGGAACTTATTTTAATAAATTTGATAAAAATGAAAAATGTGAAAAAAATTATTTTATTCCATTTTCAAGATATTCAGAAAATTTTCCTAAATTTAATTATAATTGTTGTGTTTGTTATATTTATCATTCAAATTCAATTTTAGATTTTCCTTGTTTTAATATTGTTTTTAGATTAAATTCAGGAATGTTAAAATTTGTATTTGAACTTAATTCAATTTCTTATATAATTCTTGGAGAAAATAATTATGAGAATTATGAAAAAAATAAAAAAGAAAATTTAATTCAAACTGTTTATTTCTATTTAAATAAACCTCCAAAAGTTTATTTTAAAAATTTGGAAAAAAATTTAAATTTAGAAAATGAAAAAGAAAATAATATAAATGAAAATATTTTTGAAAAAGAATTTTATTTTAATAGCTTTAAAAGCTCATTAAATAAATATTCTTTTTTTAATCATTATCATTTTTTAGAAGATAATGGATTAGGGGAATTAAAAGAAAAGAAAATAAATATTCCTCATGAAAAAAGAAAAAATGAAATATCTTTTATTCCTTTTAATCAATTTTTTAAGAATGATGAAAATTATAACCAATATATAAGAATAGATTCATTTTTTAGTAAAAAAACTGAATTTTTAAATTTTTATCTTTTGAATTTAATTATGAAAATAAAATTAAAATTTCAATCTGTTGAAGATTTTAATAATACTTTTACTAATCATTTAAAATTACATTCTTCAATCAAAAATCCTGATTTTTCTACAGCAAATATTGATTCCAAAAAGTATATTAATTCAATTAATAAAGAACAATTAAAATCTGTGACAGATTTATTAAAACAATATCAAACTGTTTTTTATAAAAGATTATTAAATTTTCATTTTAATCTTCAATATTCAATTTTATCTTTAATAACAAATAAAAGAATAAATATTTTAAATTTAGAATTATATGATATATTAAATAATATTAAAGATAAATCATGTATAGAACAAGAAATATTAAGTTTAATTATAGATTCAATTAATAAAGATGCATCAATAACAAAAGAAACAAAAAATTTATATGATATTCTCCAAAAAAAATTTGAACAATTTTTAGCTCCTTCAAATCCAGATAAATTAATATTTGAAAAAAATAAAAATGATGAATCTTTAAGTTTAATTCGAAATATAGAAATATCACCATCAATTATATATTATAACACTCCAAAATTTGAAAAAAATAATCAATTAATTAGAAAATTTTCAACATTATCAAATCATTTTATAAAAGTATCTTTATTAGATGAAAGTCATTCAAAAATATATTTAGCTTCGAAAAATTATAATAAGTTTTTAGGATTTATAAAATCTTTAATGACAAATGGATTTATGATAGGAAGTAGAGAATTTAAATATTTAACATCAAGTAATAATCAAATTAAAAGTGGAAGTGGATGGTATTTTAATTTAGAAGGAACAAATTATAATAAAATAGAAAATATAATAAATGAAATAGGTAATTTTAAAGATGAAAAAAATAAATATAAAAATGTTGCAAGAAGAGGACAATGTACAAGTAATTCTACACCAATTGATTTTATTTCTCCTAATGAAATTATAGAAATTCCAGATATTAAAAGCCCAAATGAACAATATATTTATTCAGATGGAATTGGTCAAATTTCTTTATTTTTAGCTAAAAAATGTTTTGAAAAAATGAAAAAGAAAAATAAAGATAATTTTTATTGTTCTGCTTTTCAAATTAGATTATTAGGTATTAAAGGAGTTTTAGCTATTAATCCTAAATTATCTGATGAAAAAATTTTAGTAAGACCTTCAATGAAAAAATTTGATTCTTCAAATTATGAATTAGGTATTATTAAATGTAGTTCTTATTCTTCAGGTTATTTAAATAGACAAATTATTATTCTTTTATATTCTCTTGGAGTTGAATCAAAAATTTTTCTTGATTTAACTAAAAATGTTTTATCTTTATATTATAATTTTTTATATTCTATGACAGATAATATACCAAAAAGAAGAAAAGGGAATTTAATATTAAAAAACAATATTGAATTAAGAGATGAAATTTTATGTAAATGTTATTATTTTAAACCTTTAGTAAATTATTATTTATTTAAAGAAGATTATATAAAATTTAATAATGAACCATTTATAAATCAAATTCTTTTAAGTTCTCTTTCATTAAAAGTAAGAGATTTAAAAACAAAAGGAAAAATTCTTGATAATCAATCAGCAAATTTAATGGGAGTTATAGATGAAACAGGATTATTAAAACATAATGAAATATATATTCATATAAATAAATCACAATCTAAATCATATGAAGCATTAGAATTTGATAAAATAATTGAAGGTGAAGTTTTTGTAACAAAAAATCCTTGTTTACATCCTGGAGATATTAGAATTGTAAAAGCAGTTAATAATGAAAAAATAAATAATGCTTTAAAACATATGATTAATGTTATTGTTTTTAGTTCTAATTGTGAAAATAATGAAAGATCAATTCCAAATCAAATTTCTGGAGGAGATTTAGATGGTGATTTATATTTTGTTTCTTGGAATAAAACTTTTATAAATAATATTAAAATTAGAAATTGTTCTCCTGCCTCTGATCCTAAATATAATGAAATTTTAGATAATAATAGTAATATTAATATTACTGGTCAAAGTTTATTAAATGATACTTCTTTTTTAAATAAAAGTACAATAAATATGAATGATGTTGTTAAAACTAATATTAAAATTATGAAAAATGATTTAGTTCCAAAAATTAGTTATTTACATTTACTTTGGGCTGATTCTGATATTGAAAAAGGAGCTTTTAATGAAAAATGTATAAAATTAAGTGAATTATTTATGATTGCAATTGATAGTCAAAAAAGTGGAATTTTTATTTCTGAAGAAACTTTTGATAAATATCAATTAAATACAAAAGAATATCCTGATTTTTTAGAAATTGATAAAAATACTTGCTATGAAAGTCCTGGAATTATTGGTCAAATATATAGATTATGTGATTTTGATTTATTTTTTAATAAATTTTCTCTATGTGAATTTTTTACTAGTTATAGAAATTTATATGATATCGATATTGAATTAGTTACTTATAATTCAATTTATTATGCCAAAGATGCTTTTAAAATTTATTTAAATTATTCTCAAGAAGTTATTAATTTAATGAAAAAATATGATGTTTATACTGAAATTGAATTGTTTTTATGTTTTGATATTCATAATTCAAAAAATAAAAAATGTAAAGAAGATCCTCCTTTTAAAGATATTGAAATACTTCAAGATAAATTTTCAAATGAAATTAAAAATGTTTTTGAAGAAATAAATAAAGATATTGCTAGTGCTATTTATCTTGTAACTTATATGAATGAAAAAGCTTATAGAGAACATAAATATTTTTTTATGAATAATAAAGAGGGAAAAGAATTTGTTTATGAATGGTTTAAATATCAAAAAAAAAATAATATTGATTATTCAAAATATATTATCAATGAAATATATAATTTAAAATCAAAAAAAATTTTTAGTTTTCCTTGGTTAATAAAAGAAGTAAGAGATTTTTTATTTAAAAAAAATTGAATTTAAAAAGACTTAAAAATAAGAATAAAATAGAATTTTCACAAATTAAATAAATATATATAAATATTTAAATTATTTTTTTTTAAAATTAATATTTATAATTTTGAAATAATCTTTTAAACAAAAAATAAATTAAATTAATATTTTAAAAATGAACAAACAAACAAGTGCAAAAGTAGAAAGAAGACAAGAAAAGCAAAGAGCTGCAATGGGATTTAATCAAGCAGCTACAAGTCATGGATTTAGTATAGAACCACAATATGCAATTGTTATTAGTTTAATTTATGTAGGTGTTGTTATTATTTTACATATGATTGGAAAATATAGAAAAGATACTACTACTACTACAGTTTAAGAAAAAAAGAAAGAATAATAAATATTATTTTTTTATTTAATAATATATAAAAAAAAATTCAATATTTTAAATATTATATTCTTACAAATTTATTACTTATATATAGTTATATATTATAAATTAATATTCATATTTTTGACATTCTTAGCTATTTTAATAAAGAAAAATACTATATAAATAGAAATTTCAATGAGTTATAATATACATATATTCTAAAAACAAAAAATTTATATAAGGAAGAATGGTTGTTTTATAAATTAAATTTCTGATATAATTCAATAATTTTTTTACCATTTTCATTTTTTGAAATTATTTCAAAATTATCCTTTATTTGTTTAAATATAAATTTTAATGAATATTGAATTCCATTTAATAAAAGACTATAGATAACTTCGGAAGAGTATTCGTTTAAACAATAATTAACAAAATCTTGTGAAATAAAATAAATAATATTATTGATAATATTTATTTTTTGGAAAGAAATAAGAAATAATAAAACAGTATATCCATTTTTATTTACAATTATTTGAGGAATATTTTTAATAATTTCATTAATTAGGATTTCTCTTTCTTCATCTGAAATAAACATAAAAATTTTTTGGTAAATATTATTATTATTATTTAATAAAACAACCAAATTTAAAATTAACTTTTCAAATAATAAATGATGTAAAAATTGATTTATTTTACATAAATACAATAGATCCATAAATTTTTCTTCACAATTATGAATATTACCTTTGAAAAAATTTTCTACTTCATTTACTATTTGATATTGATTATTGTTATTATCTTCTATTGAATTTAAGCTTAAAATATTTATAATATGATTTCCAAAAATGGTATTTTTATTTTCATCAGTTGAAATTGATCTTGTTTCTGAAAAATTATTTCCATCAATTTCTTTACATAATTCCATCATTGAAGATGGATCTTCCTCAAAAAAAGAACAATTTGAAGAATTTTTTTCTTCATTTAAATCAAAAGAATTAGAATTGTTCTGTGATAAAGTTTTATTTAGAATTGGATATATTATAGTTTCAGTCTCTTTTTTTGATTCTTTTTTATTCTTTGTATTTTTGTCTTTTGATTTTTTATCTTCTTTATGCCAATAAACAATCATTTTTTTAATAATAAATAAATTAAGATTATCTATTAAAATTTAAATATTTATTAAAAATATTAGAAATAAATGGATTTATTTAATTATGTATTTTTTTCTTTTTTTGTTGATTAATCGATTTATATTTTATTCAATAACATATATATTTTATTATTAAAAAATTTTGAACAATTTTATTTAAAAAAGAATACAATTAAATGAACTCTACTTTAATTTAATTATCAATTATTTAATTAAGTGTTTTTAATAAAAAATAAATTATAATGTATTACTATCAGAAGAAGGAGTAATATAAGTCATTTCAGATTCTGATTTAACAGTAGCACTAGTAGCATTTTGAACTTCTTTTGCCATAACTTCAACTCTTCTAATTCTTTTAAGAAGATAAATTATTCCAATTAAAATAATAATAACTAAAATAATAATTGCAGTAATTTTCCAATAAGAAAATAGTGAATTACCATAAGTAATAACAATAGGTTTAAAAGTAATTAATTCATTAGTTTTGCTATTTTTAGCAAGAATATTAACATAATAACTTTGTCCTTTTTTAATATCTTTAAGATTAATTTCATTATTTTTATTAACATAAACATTTCTAAAGAATTTTTTAGGATCAACTTGATCAAAATATCTTGTTAAATAACATACACTTTCCATTTTAGTATAATATATAGGATTAATTGTGATAAAAGCAGAAAAAACATAATCTTCAATATCAATAATGTTATTATTTTGATCTCTACCTTTTATTGATGGAATTATCATTTTTATTCCTCCACTTCTTATTGGTTTATATGTTAAAGTTGATTCAATAAATGGAATTTGATAATTATTTTCAGATGTAGAATAATAAAATATCATATAACTTAAATATTGTTTTTTTTGGTAAAATATTATATTTTTTTTAGGCCAAATTGAAAGAAAAATATGTTTATCTTTTAAATTATCAATTATTATTATTTTTCTTCCATTTTCTGTAGATTCCATATGTTTTAAATTTCCTTCTTCTAAATTAAATTTATTACTTAAAGAAAATTCATATTCTCCTGAACAAACTGAAATTTCTATTATCATTTTTGTATGAGAAGAATCAATTCTTTCTAAAGCAAATATTTTTTTATCTATTTTATCATTATCTTTAAAAATTGTAATATTATTAAAATAATATTGATTAGGTTCTGCAGTTACTCTTTTTATATTACTTATTCCTGGAGTTACTATAATTTTTGTTGTTGATTCTAATTGTTCTACATAAGTATAATCTATTTTTGGAAGAATTTCTATAAAAAATAATGCTCTTATAAATATATTTTCTTCATTATTTATATTAGGAAAATCATCTATATTAATTACTAAAGAATTTAATATTGGATCTGTTTCCATTTTATAATCATAATTAATTTCAGTTGGGAAATTATAATGATAACTTCTTTCAGGACTTGAAAATATTTTTTGAGAATCTTTTGTTATAATATTTATTTTAATATATGCATTTGCTTTTATTTTTTTTTCATTTTCTAATAAAGATAAACTAAATTCAATATTTGAATATTCTTCTAATATATCAAAATAACCTACCATATTATTTTTTATAAGATATTTATTATTTTTTCCTATTGGAACAGGAACAAATGAATTATCATATATTAATTGAATAAAAAATCCAACATCACTTTTAGGAGTAAAAGTAAAGTAAATTGTTTTTTTAAATGTCTCATTATAATTTTTAATAACTGAATGAATATCATTTAAATTTTTATTTTTAGCATCAATATCAAAAGAAGAAATATTATATGTTTTACTTATATATTTTCTTTTTTCTTTATCATAAATACTATCATTAACATAAACTTTAACATTTGCTTTACCAACATAAGTATGAATATTAAATATTAAATCATTTTCTTTATCTTTATAAAAAACTAAATTTGCTTCATTTTGTTTTTGAAAATTTTCTTTATATTTTAAATAATAAATATTTTCTCTTCCATAATCTAAAGATTCAAAAGTATAATCATAAGAAAAAGAAGCTGTATTAACAGAAACTTCACTACTTTCACTACAAATTAAAGTCATTAAAATAATAGAATCTTGGAAATATTTATTAGGAGGAACTTTAATTTTCATATAATTTTTTTGATTACTTTTTTCAGTTGAAAAATCTGAATTTTTTTCATCTGGGAAATTATCATAAAAACTATCTTTAGATTTATATAAATCATCATCTTTCATTACAGAAGCATACATCATTCCATCACCATATAAATATTGTGTTACAAAAATAACTTCTGTTTCATTTATTTTTTCTGTATTGTTCAAATTATTATCATAATTATCATATTCAACATAAACATCATCATATCTAAAATAACATTTATCACCTTTATTTTTACATTTACAAGTTAAAGGGACATTATCAATTAAAGGATAAACTGTTTTATTATAATTACTTATAAAAAGAGTATAAGTTGTTGAAGTAAAACCTGCAATTAAAAGAGTATAATATCCTTCAAGAGAATTTTTATTATTTTTTTTAAAAAATTCATCTTTTATATTTATATTTATATTTTCATGACCTAATTTTGTACTATTCCAATCATTAAAATCTGGTAAAGGTAAAATTTCATCTCCATAATTTAAATATAAATCTGCATCTCCATCCATATTATTTAAACCAATATATATATTTGTTGTTTTTTTATCAAAGAAAAATTTATAATAATGAAATTCACCTGCTAAAATATAACTACTATAAGGGATATTTTGATTTATCCTTTTTGGATCTGATGAATATGTTATTATATATTTTATTTCTTGTTCATTATCAGAATTATAATTATGTCCTATTACTGTTATTAATATTGTTAATTTTAATTGTTCTGAATTTATTTTTTGAAATTCTTTTTCTGGAATTTGTATAATTTGAGCTACATAAAAATCAGTTCCCCTATAATCAAAATTAGTTTCATTAGGATAAATTTTTTTTTTATTTTTAGGATTATCTATTATTTTAGCATAACTTTCAATATAACCATTTTCAGGAGAAATTGAAATAATACTTCCTTTTCTTTTTTGAATTTCTTCTATAATATAATGTCTTTCACTTCCTATTTTTACAGAATCTTTTCTTAAAATTCCAGGAGTTAAATATTCACCATCACTTTTTCCTACTATAATATATTGTGCTGCATATGAAATTCCATTTATTAATTTATTATTTTTAACTACTTTAATATATAAACTACAACTATTTTTGTCATTTATTGTTCCATTTTCACAATATTTATCAAAATATTTTTTATCTAAAATTATTGAATCATAATCCTTTATATTTAATACATATTCTAATGAAGAATCAGTATTATTAAATTTATTTGGATTATTTATTATTTCATTTATTTTTTCATCAGAAATTTCTGAAACATTTAAAAATAAATGAACTTCACCACTTAAAATATTTATACTTAATTCAAAAGGTTTATCTTTATCATTATGTACATACCAATAATTTTGTTTTTTATAATTATCAGTTAAAGTTAAAGTTTGTTCTAAACCTTCAAAAATTAAAAAATGAGAATTATTAGTTGTAACTCCTAAATAAAATTTAATAATTGCATTTTTATCAATATCAATTTTTTCAGAATATTCATCTTTATAAACTACAATATAATAAGGACCATTTTTAGAAAATTTTGTATCATTTGCATTTATTAATAATTCACCATTTGAATCACTAACCCAATTATAACCTTTTAATTTTTCTTCAAAAGGTAAAGAAGGATTTTTAGTATAATTAAATGTTTTTAAATTTAAAAATACTTTAAAAGAAAATCTAACATTAACACTTGTTAAAACAATTTTTATATCTTCTTTTTTTCCATTATGATAATAAGAATAAATTTTATAATCAATATCATTAGGAAAATAATCAGTAATAATTAAACTTTCAATTATATTAGAAGTTATATCATTAATATCAACTTGATTTGTATTATTTTCTTTATTATAAGTAGTATAATAATAAATACTATAAGTAGAAAAACAATAAGAAATAACTCTTATACTATATTTACCATTAATATCAGTTTTATTTAATTTTTTTGGAGTAATTCTTGCAACATCAGGAAGAAAATCATTATTAAATGAAGATGCAATGAATTGTTTTTCTTCAGAATCAACTCCTACAAATTTAAAAACAATTAATTGAGCATCTCCTGTTATAGAATTTAAAACAATTACTAAACTTGTATATGAAGAATCATTTATTGTTATTTCATAACAATCTGAGTTACCTGGTGAAAGTGTACTATAATATGTTGTTTTTGGTGTCATTAATAAAGAAGATTCTGATATTGAAACTTTTATTTTAAATTCACAATATATATTTTCTGGACTACAATATATTATTATATATGGATGACATTTTCCTTTTTTTTTATTATTTTCTTCTGTTGTATTATTATTTTCTTGGGAATTATAACATTTATTTTCTTCTCCTTTTAATATAATTTCATGAGTATTATATGATGTTTTTTTACCAATTATTAAATTATTTTCTTTAATTTCATGTTCAACAAAATTTTTTTTTATATATAAACTCCTATTTGTTGAATAAAACCCATAAATTTTAATATCATTTTTTGAAGTTATTGTGATTGATATATTTGCTTTTTTTATAGCATTTACTGTACTATAATCTAAAATCCTATATTTTGTATATGAATCATTTTTTAAATATCCTGTTATTTGGTGTGAAGGAGTAATAAAATTATATATTTGTAAAAGTGAACTTTTTGCAATATTATAATATATTAAATAATAAGAAGATCTAACTTTAGTATGAAAACAGAAATATAAATTAGATGTTTTATCTTTATAATCACCATTTAAAGAATCAAATTTACTAAAATCTTCTTTGGATAACCTAATAGTTCTTTCTCCAGTAGCAATAAAACCAGTATTATTTACAACAACATTTTCATTACTAGAATTTTTTTTTTCCCAACCATGAAAAGATAAAAATCCATTTCCATTATATAATATAATTTGAACAAAAAATTCACTATTTTCTTTTTCATTTTTAGTTAATTCCATATAATAACATTTTGAAGAATTTGCTTTAACAGAATCATAAATAGGCCAACTATTAGTAATTTTCATTATATCATTTATAAAAGAAGCATGAAGATGAAGTTCAGTATCATCTTCTAAAGATTGTATAATAATATGATAAGTACAATTAATACAATAATAATTTGATTGATTATCAATTGAAATAGAATAACCATTTATAAAAGAAGGATCCATACTAAAAGTATTTTGAGTAGAAACACTTGTATTTGACATATAAATTCTAAAATTATTATTTAAATTTCCAATAGCAAATAAATTAAATTCTTTATAATTTTCATTAGGAATATTTATATAATAATATATTCTAGAATCCTTAGGCATAATAATATATTGTGATTTTCCTAATTGTAATTCAATTTCAGATTTTATTGAAGGAAATATAGTATATTTACATTTAAATTGACAATATACTCCAACATAATAAACATCACCTTCTTTTATATCTGATATTGTTAAAATATCATTTCCATATCTTTCACTATACCATTCTGATGTTTCTGGATTTGAAGGATATTTATTTTTTTTTGAAACATAAACATCTGGATCTGAAAATATATCTTTTCCTTCTTCAATATCAGATTTATTTTCTTGAATATAAAATGTTAACATCTTTGGTGATGTATCATTTTCATTGTGAGATATTTTATCTAATGTTAATATATAATATTCATGACTTTCATCTTCATCTAAGTGATTTGAATAATTGTTATTTAAAAACATCATATTTAAAGGAGGGTCTTTTTCATCTTGGGATTTTATTAAACGAAAAAGAATAAGAATAAGGGAAATATATTTTAAAATAGGAATTTTCATATTTTTTTTATTAAAATTAATTATTTTTTAATTAAATTATTATTTTTTCACTTATGAACTATTTTTTTTAAAAGGACAAAAAATAAAAAATATTATTCTGTTAAACTATTTGAGGAATTAAAAGATTTTTTATTCAAAATGTTAATAAAATAGATTTTTATCTTAAAGAATCATATAGATTTCGTTTCTTTTTGAAAATAATTTCTTAACTTTTTTGATTTTAATTTCATATTTTTTCCCCAATTTATGATTAATTTTTCAAAATTGATTAATTATTATCTAATTAATCTATTAAATTTATTTTAAATTAAATATTTTCTATTTTTCAAAATAGAAATAACTTTTCAAAAATTTAAAATATAAAGTTATTTTAATAAAAAAATATATAGTCATATTTAAATAAATGAATTTATTCATTTTCCCATTTTTTCTTTAATTCAATTTCTTTCAATCTAATAAGTTCTTCATTAGTTAAATGTAATTTAACTATCATCCTTTTAAAAATGAAAAAGAAGAAAAAACCTTCAAAAAACAATAAAAATAATTTAATAATAGAATAAATAAGAAATCCATATTGAAAATCAAATTCATCTTTAGAAGGCATTATTTTTTTAAAAAATAAAATTTGAATAAAATAAAATAATAAAAACCTAATAAAATCTTTTCTCCTTGAAGTATGATTAAAAACTAATCTTTTTCTATCTCTAACATTATATCTAGAAAAAAGAGAAATATCATCATTAAAATAAATTTTTCTTTCAATATAAACACCAAAATAAGCTCCAATAAATTCAAAAATTTGATATGATTTCTTATCTTTTTCATTTGAGAAAAAATTTTTTAACTTACAATATATTTGTATATTAACTAAATACATAGGTTTCATTGTAAATGAAGAATTAAAATTAATAATATTAATAATAATAAAAACCGAAATTAAAAATGTAAAAATTAATGGAGAATGATTCATCAATTGTTTAAATTGTTTTTTACTCATAAAATCAATTTTAATAACATTAAAAAATAAAAAATAAATTCCAAAACCAATTCCAAAGCCAAAAATGATTTGATGAAAATAATCAACATTTTGTAATAATCTTACTAAATAAGTAATAACAACCATAATAAAACAAATAATAAATAAAATAGTTTTTGAAAATTGTGAATGTAATTTTGATTTAAAAATTTTATAAAAAGAAGCAAAAATTACAAAAGTATAAATTCCTGTTGTTGAAGGACCAGAAAAACCTTTTGCACAAAAACAAGGAAAAATATTTTTTTTTTCCCAAAATGGTCTTGGTTCAATATAAAAAGATTTAATAAAACTACTAAAAGAAAGAGAAAAAGTATCAAGAAACATAAAAGTTAAAGCACCATAAATATTAATATAATTATATATTAAAAATAATAAAATATATCTTCCACCATAATTTTCAAATAAAAATTTACTTAATTTTGGACATCTTTTTGGATTTGAACGTGCAAAAATAGAATTTGAAAATATTTTCATATGTTCTTTTGTGAAATATTCTATAAAAAATAATAAGGAAATTAATATTAATAAGTAACTCATTTTGTTTTTTGTTTTTTTTACTTTTTCTTTTCTATAATATGAAGCACTCATATTTAAAAGTGATGGTTCACTTGCTAAAAATGAATCATCTTCATCACTACTTTCATCCATAAATTTTTATTTTTTTATAATTATATTTTAACATTGATGAAAAATTAGATTAAATAAAATTAATTAATAATTTTTTTTTTGAGGAAAAGAGAAAATCCCCATTTTAAAATTTAAACGATAAATAAACCAATATAAAAAACAAAATCTTATTATATTTATATATATATATAATATATATCTTTTTAAAATTATATTTACTTATATAAAGATATTTAAAAATAATATTTAATTAAATATAATTTTAATTAAAAGGGTTGGAAAAATTATGTTAGTCATAGACTCGAGTTTCAAATAATAACCATTTAATAATATATATTTAAAATTTTTGTCTTCAAATAATATAAATGTTGGGCGATGTTAAAGAAAAAGAAAAAGATTTGAATGAAAATCAAAATCTAATTACCAATCAATTAATAATATTACTTTCTAAAGATAAAGATTATTCAAAAGTATTAACATTAAGTAATTTAAAAGAGATAATATTGAATAATAATGAAAACTTTAAAAAAAATATATTAAGAATTGAATCCCTTTTAAAAAATGAGAAAATATCTTTTAATAATTTTATTTCAAAAAGTATAATTTGTTTTCCAAATTTTTCAAATACAAATTTTGACATTTTTATTTCTGAAATTTCAAATTTAAATTCAGTATCAATAAATAATAATCTTACTTTAATAAATTTATTATCTGATTCAGTATCAAGTTTAGGAAATGAATCTTCAAATTATTCTCAATGTGGTGGATTTAAAATTTCTTCTATTTTTAATGAAAATTCAAATTCCCTTTTTAAAAATTTTTCAAATAGATTAATTAATACTAGAAATTTTGAAATATTAAGATTATTACTTGGAGATTTTTTTATGTTATTTATATTTAAATATTGTTCTTTATTTATTTATGATGAAAAAGCTTTAAATTATATTCAAGTTTTAGGTTATTCATTAAAAGTTAAAGTTAAAAATTTTTGTAAAGTTCCGCCAATTGAAAAAAATAATTATTTTTTTCAAAAAATTTTTTCAGCTCCTTCAGATGAAGAAAAAATAATTCAAAAAATGAAAATTCCTTATAATTATTCTTTTGTTGTAGAAAGAACAAAAATTTATTATTGTGCTAATTTTAATAGAAAATTAGGGTTTTTTAAAAAATTCCAAATAAAATCAATTAATAATTTATTTAGTGAATATTATGATACAATTAATAAAAAAATTATATATTCTCAACAAATAAAAGATTCTTTTGCTTTTAAAACATATAATAATTTATTTCAAAAAAATGATATTATAAAAGTTTATTCTTTAATACCAGATTCAATAAAAGATTCAATTATAATTTTTATAAATCAAATAGCAGAAAATATAACTAAATTTAATTATCCAAAAGAATTATTTAAATTTTGCCCAATTATAAAAAATTGGAAAAACTTAAAAAAAGAAATAAAAACCAAAATAATATTCATTCAAGAAACAACAAATGAAGAAAAAAAAATGGAAACATATTCTGATTTAATGGAACAATTAAAAATATTAATAAATGCAAATATTCCAACAAAAAATATTTATTTCTTTACTTGTTCTTTTATCAAAAAAATAATTCCAAAGAAAATGTTAGGTAATTATAATATGAAAGTTTTAATTCAAAAAATTTCTTCTTTTATCTCAATGAATAGATTTGAAACTTTTAATAGAGTAAATTTATTTGATAGTAAAGAATTTTCATTTAAAGATATGAAATGGTTAGAATTTAAAAACTTTTCTAAAAAAAAATATGCGACTTATGGAATATTATTAAAAAATTTTATAATGAAATCTTTAATTCATTGGATATTTAATTTTATTTTAGTTCAATTTTTTAGAAGCCATTTTTTTATAACTGAAAAACAAGGAGATCATTTTTTAACTTTATATTATCATAAAATTATTTATGATTTAATTATTAAAATTTGTTATAATAAATATACATGTATTACAAAACAATATGAACCTTCAAATAAAAAAGAAGCTTTTGAAAAATTAAAATCTATAAGTTCTGCTCCTGGAAAATTAAGATTAATGCCAAAGCCAAGTACAATGAGACCAATAACTTCTTTTAAAAAGAAAACTTTAGGGCAAAATAAGAATTATTTAAAAAATATATTATTTGATACACAAAAAATCTTCAAATATATTCAAAATAAAATGCAAAAAAATAGGAATAACTGTGTAATATTTGATTATAAAGAAATAATTAAAAGATTAATGGATTTTAAATTAAGATTAATTAAATGTAATCCAAATTCTCATATAATAAAGCATACTAAATCAAAAAATTCAATAATAGCAAAATATTTATCTTATGTTACAATGGATATAGAAGCATGTTATGATAATATCGATATTCAATTATTAAATAATTTTATAGAAAGAGATGATACAATTGGCTCAACTTATGTTATTGGAATATTATATATTTTAATTCCAAAAACTAATAAAACAAAAAATCCTAATTTACATATTGATTTTAAAGAATGTTTTGATTTTAAATTAATGTATATTGTTAGTGATTTAAGAGAATATATTCATATTCTTGATTATATTCAAAAAAGAGAAGAAATGGGTTATCAAAATTGTATTATTTATATTGATAATTCAAAATTAGTTTATTTATCTAAAGCACAATTTATGCCTACTGTTAAAAATATTATTAATAATAATTATATTAAATTCGACAAAAAATTTCTAAGACAAATTAAAGGTATTCCTCAAGGTTTAAGTGTTAGTTCTTTTTTATGTAATTTATTTTTTTATGAAATTGAACAAGATCTTTCTTTTGAAATACAAAAAATGGTTAATTTTAATCAAAGTTTATTACTTCGTTTTATGGATGATTATTTATGTTTAAGTAATTCAACTGAAAAAACTATTATATTTAAAGATTCCTCAATTGATTTAAGTGGTAAAAATAAATTTAATTTTAATTTAAAAAAATTACAAAGTAATATAAATGATATTATTGTTTCTGATAAAAATGATAATGATTTAAAAAAATTTAGTTGGAATGGAATGTTTTTTCAATTGGATAAAAAATATTATTTTAATTTAATTTATGATAATAAATCAGATGAAAATGATAATTTAATAAATTATACAAAATTGGTAAATATAAATTTACCGTTAATAAAGAATAAAAATGATTTTACTTGGTTGGTAAAAAAAATAAATGCAGTATTATTTAGTGGTCATCCTTGGATTTATTTTATGTCAACAATTAATGAAAAAGCTATTTTAGAAAAAAATTTTGAATCATTAATAAAATTTATGTTTTTTAAATTACTTGTTTTAATAAGAAAAGTAGAAAATACTTCTTTAAAACCTTCACAAAAAACTTTAATAACTGTCATTGATACTTTTATGATGAAAATGTATTCTTTTTTAGATTCTAAAGTTTCTGAAATTGAGAAAAAAAAATTTTATATATCTTATGAAAAATTTCATTATAATTTTTATATAACAATGTTTAAAATTTATTTAATTAATGATAAACAATATAATCAAAAAATAATAAAATATTCTCCTTTATTATTTAAAACAATAAAAAGGAAAATAGAAAGATTAAAATGTTCAAGAACTGAATATCCTTTAAAAGAAAAATATAAAAGATTTAAGGATTATATAAGAATATGGAATAAAAGTTAAAATATATAATTAATCCAATAAATTTTTAATTAAATAAATGAAAAATTAATTAATTATAAACTTTTTAAATGAACATAAACAATTCTTTTATTCTTCAAAATTCTCAAAATAAAAGTTTATTAAATGTATTTTCTTATTCAAAAAAATCAAATCATAAATTAAAACCTTTAAATAAAAAAAAAAGTTTTGAATCTTTATTTAAAAATAACAAACTTCCTTTATTTAGAAAAATCTCTGATTGTGGAAATATATCATTAATTTTAAAAAATGAAAATTATCCATATATTAAAAAAAATTGTTTTGTTAAAAATGAAAGGATAAGAAATCATTTATCAAAAAATTTACATAATAGACATTCATTTATTTATCAATTAAATGATTTATCTCGTTCAGTTCCTTCTAATAAAGATTTTAATCCCAAAAATAATATTAGAAATAAAAATAATGAAATTAGAAATTTAAAATATTCTAATATAAAGGTAAATAAAACTATTTCCCCAATAAAAAATTTGACTTTAAATAAAAAAACTAATTTTAAACAAAATTATAAAAGTACAAAAGAAAAAAAAGAATTAAATCCTCTAAGGATAATTGAACAAAAATTTTTTGAAAATGAATTTTTAGAAGCTTTCAATAAAATGTTATATAAACAAAATTTATGCATAAAGAATAAGAAAATAGAAAAGATAATATTAAATAATAAATATATTTTTGAATTTGAAGAAAAAAAAAACAATTTTGATCCTGATTTTTTAAAATTTGTTTTAAAAAATTCGAAATAAAATTATCAAATAATATAAAAGTTTAATGAAAGTTTTTGGTAAAATAGACAAAATTTGATAATAAACTTGAATATAAATAAAAAATGTGATATTAGCTAATTTTGATATAATTTATATTATTTAATTATTAGTAGTTTTATTTATAAAATAAAATCTATTTAATTATCATCAGAAACAAGATTATCACTATATTTAGAAGTATTAAATAAACTTGTTTTAAATGTTTCTTTATTATTTTCTTTTGAATTAGTTGATTTATTTTTAACTTGTCTTCTCATAAATTTTAATATTGAATTATTTCCTAATTTTTTACTAGATTCTTCACTAGATATTTCACTTTTCTTTTCTGATGATGAAGAAGAAGAACTTTCAGAATTTGATTTTGAACTTTCTTTTTCTTTACTTTTTGATTTGTTCATTATATTATCTAAATCATTTAATGTTATTTTATGAATTGAATTTGATAATGAATTTTCATTATCTAATTTTATCTCTTTTTCACTTGTTTCATTTTCACTTTTTTTTTCATTTTCTAATGTGAATTCATTAAATAAATCTTCACTAAATGATAATAATAATTTAGAATCTTTTTCTTCTAATTTTTTTAATGTATCATTTTTTATTTTACAAATATAATATTTATCAATTGTATCTTTAGTTTGTTCTTTTGTTAATAAATTTTTTCTTGAATTTATTTTCATTATTACAATTTTTTCTTCAGAAAGAATAATATTATTTTCTTCAAATAATTCTTCTTTACAATCTTTTTCATCAAGAATAAATAATTTTAAAGTTCTAATATTTTCATTAATTAATTTTAAATCCTTTTTATTTGAATGTATACTCGGTTTAACTATATTTAATTGTTCTTCGTTATTTACAATTAAAAAATAATCATATTGAATTTCTTTAAATAAAGAAATTAAGTTAATAACATTTTTTTCTTTTTTTTCTAAAAGAATGGGCAATTGTTCTTCAAAAAAACATATTTTATCCATAATATTATCTCCAAAATAATCACTAAATATATCTATAAAATTA
Organism: Isotricha sp. YL-2021b; assembly: GCA_023805745.1. Lineage (NCBI taxonomy): Eukaryota > Ciliophora > Litostomatea > Vestibuliferida > Isotrichidae > Isotricha > Isotricha sp. YL-2021b. The sequence goes on along the minus strand of JAJJKW010001466.1, from coordinate 108,578 downwards.
TTTTCTTTATCCATTAAAATTTCACTATCATTTTTTTCAGTTGGAATATCATTTTTAATTGGAGCAGGTTGTAATTCTGTATTTGTAGTAGAAAAAAATTGTCTAATTGAGTCATTTAAAAAAGGTTCATTTATTATTTCTTTTTGTATTATAGGAACATTTTCTTTCTCCATTATATCTATTTTATTTTCTATAGTAAATATATCATAAATATATTTAAACATATAACTTTTTGTATATAAATAACGCATAAAATTTGAACAATCAGAATTACATCTTGTTAAAATATTATATAAGGAATTAAATAAATCTTTTTCTTTGTTTTTAATTTGATTTGAATTATTTCTATATATTCCAACAAAATTATCCATTTCTTTAAAATAATCTATATCTCTTCCATAAAAAAATGCTTGAACATAAGGAAATTTTAATATTTTTGATTTTAATAAATTATTAAAATTGATATTAGTTTGAATAGTTGATGGTAAATTTCTATTTTTTAAATCAGCTACATTTATAAATTTATTTTCTAAATAATATAATTTTGTTAATTTCCGATTTTGATTAGAAAAAATATTATTATTAAATCCATCAAATTTTGGAAAGTTATAAATATCAGAATCTCTTTCAAATTTAGAAAATAAACGAAACATAAATTTATTTTCATTATCATTTAAATCTTTTTTCTTTTCTTTTAATAAAACACATTTTTCAATAAAATTTTTTGTATTAGGATGTTTTACACGATTAAATATAGCACTAACTCTTTTTTGACCTTTTGAATTTATATTTGCATTTGAATTTGGAATTTGACTTGATAAATATAATAAATTATTTAAATGATTTAAATCATTTTCAGCATTTTCACTTGATAATCTAATTTGAGTTTCAATTTCATCATCTTTAGGTAAAGGAATATTAAATTTATTACTTATTTCAGTTCTTATTTGTTTACTATAATTTAAAATTGATTTTACTTTTTGTAATTCATTTAATGTATAACTATAATTTTTTCCTGTTGATAAATATTCTCTAAAATATTTATAATTACTATAATATTCTTTTGATGAATCTATTTCAATTTGATTATTAGAATTAATTTCTTTGTAAAAAATAGTTTTTTTTTCAACAATATTATATAAATTTTCTGGTTTTTCTACTTTTTTATAATATGGATAATATCCTTTTATTGTTTCTTTATCTAATTCATAATTTTTAGCATTTATTAAATTATTTTTTTTCAATTGACGAAATTTTTCTCTTTTAACCGATCCTTGTTTTTTATCATTTTTTGTTTTAGATTGAGGATTAAGCATTTTATTCTTTATTCAATATTAAATTTAAATTAGAAAATAATTTAAAAAAAATTTTTTATACATTTAATTCAATATATATCTTTAATATATGATAATCTTATTTTATATAATTAAAATTTAATTATTAAAATTCATAATTTAAAAATAAATGTTACTTCCTTCAGATTATATTAAATTAGTAACTACTCATAGGAATAATGTAATAAATATATATCATTTTGATTTTGATGACGAAGATCACTTTATATCATTATCTGATGATGGTCAAATAATAGAATGGTCATTCAATATAGAAACTGAAGAAATAAAAGAAATAGAAAAATGTAATTTAGTAAGACCAAGTGATGATCTTTTATTAAATAATAGACATCAAATTCCAAAAATTCCAAAAGGAGATTATATAAGAATTACAAAAAGTTTAATAGCAAAAAATTATATTATTTTAGGATATGAAGATGGATTAATTATAGTTTATTTAGTCGAAAAACAAGAAAAACAAAAAAATGAAGATGAAGAAGAACAAGAAGATTTAATTGGAAAAAATTATTATAATAGTTATTCTCTTCATTATATTTTATTAGGTCATACCCAAAAAATAACTGCTTTATATTATATTGATGGATTAAAATTATTAGTTTCTGCAAGTGATACTTCAATTGTTAAAGTATATAATTTAGAAAATGGACATTCAATTTATCATTTTAATTTAGATTGTATAATAACAAAAATAGAATTAGTTGAAAAAAAAACAGGAACAAATTTAGTTTTTTTATGTGATGAACCATATAAATTAGTTATTGATATTTCTAAAGAACCAATTTCATTTAATCATTATACTTTTAAATATAATGATGGTAAACAACTTATTAAAGGAAATAAAGATTTTTATATTCTTGGTAATTATACTTATATTTATAAATTTAATAATGATTTTGATTATGTTACTACTTATAGTACTGTTGAAAAAGTAGATTTTGATTATATGTTTCCTTTTGGAAATCAATTTGTTTTATTTGATAATGATAATTTTATGAGATTATGTGAATTAAAAGAAATAAAAAAAGAAAATAGAATTAGTTTGGTTTTAAAAGTTAAATGTGGAAAAGATAATATTAATTATTGTTATAATTATATGGATAAATTTTTAATTATTGCATCTCAAGATAATAATGTTTATTTAACAAATTTAGAAAAATTAAAAGATTTAGAATGGGAAAGAAATAAAATGATTGAAGAAGATGCTTTTAGTGAAGCAATGCTTTTAGAACTTAGTAAAAAGAAAGGAAAAGGAAAGGGAAAAGGTAAAGGAAAAGGAGGAGAAAAAAAAGAAAAATTACCTAAAATTAAAAAGAAAAAATAAATATTTAAACTTTTTTTTAAATTTTTTTAATTGTTTTTTATTAAAAAAATATTCTATAAATTTTATTTATATTAATGTATTTAATTTATTAATTATTTTGATATTTTATAAAAACTTGATGTAAGTTTCAGATCTTCATAAATTAATTTTTTTTTAATTTTTGATGCTTTATCTTGTATTTTTTTCATAATATTACTTATATAACTTTTTTCTCTTTCAGTTATAGATTTATTTTTTGATAATATTTTATTTATATCCCCTTTTATTTCATCATAAGTTTTTAATAAATAAGAATGATTTTCAATATTTTTATTATTTTCATGATTATTATTTTCAGGATTATTTTTTTCAATGATTTTTATTTTTGGTAAAATTACATTCTGATTAGAATTTTTATAAATATTAATTTTACAAGGAGGAAATTCAATTGAATTAAATTTTTCATAATCTACTTTTTCATAATTTGAATCTTCATTTTTTATTGAATCATCACTTTTAGCTCTTAATTTATTATTATATATTATTGAATTTTTTTTTTTTTCTTTAATATCCATTGAACTTAAACTATTATCTAATCTTGTTGATGATTGATTTAAAGTTGCTTTTTTATATGAATAATCTAAAGTAAATATTTCTGAATTTTGACGATGAAATAAATTTCTTTTTATTATTGCTGTTATTGGACAACTTTCTTTTTTTATTAATTTTCTCAAAGGATGTTTTTCTTTTTCTTTTTCTTTTTCTATTTTTTTATTCTCTAAAAATATTTGCATAAAAGTTTTTTTTACTTTTTTTTTCTTATCAAATAACTTTTTCAATATTGTTTTTTCTGAATTTGAATGAACTAATTTTAATGAATTATTATTATGAGAAATTAAATTATTTGAAACTTTTACAAAATCATCTACAATATTTTCTTTTATTGAATATTCAATTTCTTCTTTTGGTAAATCTAAATATTCTTTTAAATTAATATGAAAAGGAAATAAAGAATATTTATAATCTTTTATTTTTTTTATACAATTATAAAAAACATCAAAGGTAATAAATTTTTCTTTTTGAATTATATTATTTAATTCTCCTGGACTAAACATTAACATATTATAATAAGTTGATGCTTTAATATTTGCTAAAGAACGATATATTAAATTTGAATTTGATTTAAATTTTGATGATTGTGAAGAAAATAATAAATTCATTCTAAAAAACATTTTTTTTATTTCTCTTTCATTTATTAATCCATCATTATCAAAATCTGTTAATTCAAATAATATTTTTAATTTATTTTCAAAATCTGTTTTAAAAAATGTTAATAATGCTAAAGATACATTATATATTTCTATTTCTTGTACAGGGAGTATTTCTTTTAAATAAAATAAATCTTTTGTTTTTTCTTGTTTAAATAAACATTTTTGACAACAAAATTTTTCAAAAAATAAAATAAATAAATCTCTAAAGTAATATTTAGGAGAATAAAACATTTTATCAAAGATATATAAAAAAATATTTTTTGAAATTTTGTTTCCATTTTCTTTTAAATGATGCTTTTCTTTATATTTAATGCATTCATTGGGAAAATTAATAATTTTCTCTCTTGTAATTAAATTTAGAAATTCATTATAAATTTCATCAGTTAATGAAGACATAAAAACAAATTATTTTATAATATATTACATTTTATTAGAATTGTATAAATAAAAATTATTTTTTTATGATATATTTTAAATTTTTTTATGTAAAAGTTCTTCATTTTTCTCTTAACGTATTTTAAATTTAAAAATAAAAATAGATTATTTTAAATAAATATTTCAAATTGAAGTTTATTTTATTTTTCAAAATTTGAATTTATTTATTTTTAACATCAATAAAAACACAAAAAATAATATTTAATATTTTAAATAAAAAATATTCAAATGAATTTTCTTTTAGATAAAAGAAGTTTATATTATTTAATGGTTGGGGCTTCATCAATGGTATTTTTAACAAGTGGATATTATATATTTGATTTTTTCTTTGGTGAAGATGTCACAGAAGAAGAAAAAGAATCAGAAATGATAAAAAGAATAAATATGGAATTATTAATTTCACAAGGTGCATTAACTCCTCAATTAGCAATTTTAATTTCATCTTATATAAATCAAGTTTATGAAAAATTAGAAGAAACAAATTTAAATTCTTTAAATGAAGAAAGAAGAAAAAATTTAAATAATAAAATAAAATATGAAGAATTAGCTAAAGATTATTTAGGTAAACAAAATTTACTATATTCATCTTCTATTCAAAAAGTTTTAGATAAATTAAATAATAAAATAATTTATCAACAAATTGAACAAGAATTATCGAAATTATCTACTAATGAAGTAGAAAAATTATATTTTGAATATGATAAACCAATTTTTATTAATAAAATTCCTGAAAAAAATTTAGCAAAAGAAGCTTATTTATTTTATGGAAATAAATTAAAAGAAGAAATGAAAACTTTTAATGAAGATATAATGAAAATAAAAGATATAAATGAAGAGAAAGTACATTTTAGATTACAATTAATTAAATTATTAGTTAATGATTCCTTATTTATTAAATATAATTTAACAGAAAGACAATTAACTTTTTGTGTTTTTGAATATAAATTATTAGAAGATAATGAAGTTTTAAAAGTTCATGATGAAATAAATCAATTAGACACAATGTTTACACAAAATATGTAATTTTAAAAAATTAATATAAATTAAATTCTCCTAATTATTTTATTAAAAATTTATAAATGAATAATTAAAAATGAAATTAAAATATTAATGTCAAACTTAGATGAAAATATTATAAATGAATCAGATTATAATTCTCAATTAATAGAATATGAAAAACTTTTAACTGAATATGCAGAAAATGGTAAATATGAAAAAGCAGAATTATGTAAAGAAAAAATTAAGAATTTACAAAAATTAATAAAAAAAAAACGTAAAAAAAATTTAGAACAAAGACAAAGTATTGAAAATGAAAATTTAGAATCAAATTATAAAAATGAAATAGAAGAATTTAATAGAATTTGGAAAGAAAAATTTAAAGAATTAGAAGAAAGAACTCAAAAAGCAGGAGAAGAAATAACAGAAAGACAAAATAAAGAAATGAATGATTTATATAATTTATTAGAAGAAAAAATGAATCAAGATAATAAATATAGACCATCTGCAGAATATATTAAATTAGATAATCAAGAAAAACAATTAGTTAAATTTCAAAAATTTAATGATGCTTCTATTATAAGAAAAAAAAAAGAAAAAATTAAATTGAAAGATATTGAAAAAAAAGAAAAAGAAAAACAAGTAAAAATTCAAAAAGAAACAGCAAATAAAAGTAAAAGACATGAATTAGAAAAAGAAATTTTAAAAAAAAAATTTGAAAAAGAATTTAATGAATTAAATATAAAGAAAGAGAAAGAATTAGAAATACTTGAGAAAAAATTTTATAATAAAAGATTAGATTTAAGTCAGCAACAAAAAACTGAAAAAAATTACTCAGAAAATAATAGAATATCCTCAAGAAGAAATATAAGAGATACTTATTCAGTTTTCCCAAATAATTATGGAACAACAACTGAACCAAGTAATATTAATATATATAATAATACAAATGAAAATCAAGAAGAAAATAATAATGAGAATTCAAATTTAAATAATGAGGAAAATAATGATGATGATAAAAATCAGAATAATAACATCGATGAAAATGAATTAAATGGAATAGAACCTGTATTAGATAAAGACAATATTAAAGAAAAAGACTAAAATGAATTATTTAAACAAAAAAATTTTTTTTTTCAAATTTTATTAATAAAATTTATTAAAAAAAAAATATAAATTTCAAAATAAATCAATATTGTAATTTAAAGAAAAATAGAAAATTTTTTCCTAATTTCTAGAATTGGAATCATTCTAAAATTTTTTTTTCCCTTTTTTATATTTATTTTTTTAATTTATATCATATATAAAATTTTATATTTTGGAAATAATATTATGAAAAATTTAATCAAGGAGAACACATTTTATTATCCTGAAAATGAAAAAAAGGACATCATTATAGAAAGAAAAAAAAAATTTTTGTTAAATAATTGTAAAAATTGAATTATTATTTAATTTTAATCTTAAAAAAGTTATAATTTAAAAAGATTGTATTCTAATTAATCTTTTCAATTTCATTATAATTGCTGAATAGTGAATATCAATTTACCAATATTATGTTTTTAATTGAATCTCTTGCACTAAAGAGAAAAAAAATTTATGAATGTGACATTTAAGAATATAAAAAGTTTTATAACAATAATGGAAGAAAGTTATTTGAAAAAATTCAAAGCCAAATTTATACTTTCACAAAATTTTTTCAAAAATGTTAAAAAATAAAAACAATAAAAATATAAATATATAAATATAAAAAAAAAGAATTTATGAATAAATTCTATATTTTTATATTTTCAAGATTAAAAAAAGTAAAAATTTAAAGCAGATCTTCAGGAAAAAGAATAATCAAAAACAAAAACATTTAAATTAATTCTTTAAAAAATAATAATTGTTCTCAAAAAATAATTAATTTAATTTTCAAATTAAAAATTTTTGAGCTTCATATTTAGATTAATATTATTTTTAATATGTTTAATATAATTTTTTTAATGAATTATTTACTTTTTACAAAATAAATTAAATAAATTATATATATTTAAACTACTTTATGGTGATTATTTTATAGTTACATAAAGAAAAAAGTTTATATAAGATAGAAGTCCTATAGTTATTTATTATTATTGTTCACTTTTCTTTTTTTTCTTAATTTTCTACCAATACAAAAATTATATATTCCATTTTTTAGAATTAATTCCCATGTTTTTTTTTCATTTTCATTTGAAAGATTAGAAATTTCTTTTTTCATATTTTCATCAATATAACAATGTAAATCTGTATCTAATATTTTTTTAATATGTTCATTATCTTTTATTTTTTCAATTATATCCTTATTTTCTTCTTTATCTTTTTTTGGGGTTTTAACTTTTCTATAATTAACTAATATATCTTCAAATTTTCTATTTAAAAGATTTTTATCATATCCTCTTTCAATTCCAGTTATTTTATTAATTTTAGGGATATCAAGAAAAGCATTTTCAATAATTTCATTAATATCACTAACAGCTTTATTCACAGATTTATTTATTATTTTTTTATAACTATCATCAAAAGAAGCATTAGTATGTTTTGCAATTAGATTTCCTCTCATTTTTGGACATCTACCTTTTTTCTTATTTAAAATATTAAATAAAGGTTGAGATCCAGTATTTACAGATTTTGGACAAATATTATTTTCTTCATTATTAATAAAAAAAAGATCTTCATTTTCTGTTTGAGAATTGTATAAATCAGTTGTGATCATATCTTTTTTATTGTCCTTTTTTTCATATTCAAATAAATAATCTTCTCCTTCACCACAACTTTCTTTAAACATAAATTTATATTTTTCAATAAAATTAATATCATCATTTGGGATATGATTTGTTTCAATTTCATAATTTGAAAAATCGGTCTTTCCAGTTGTTCCTTTTTGAGAAATATTTGTCAAAGTTCGGAAAATAGGAATTTTTTTGTTTTCACTCATTATTAATTTTTTTCTTAACTTTTTATTTAATAATTATTATTTTAATTAAATATTATAATATAATAATTTCTTTATTTTATATAAAAAAATGTTATATTTTTCAAATATTCTTTGATTTTGACAAATTTATATTAATGTAAAATTTTCTTTAAATATTAACAACTATTTTAATTTATTGTATTTTTTAATTAATAAATAAAAAAATTATTCTTTTAATTATTTTAGTATATGAAATGAAAAAAATTTGATTATCTTTTAAAATGAAAATTTTAATATCAAAGAAAAACTATATAAATTTAATATATTTTTACAATTTCAACAGCTCTTACATTCTTAATAAATGCAGATTATGATGAAGTTAAATAGTAATCAATTAAAGATAATTTAATTAAATAATTAGAATTTTTTAAAAATCAATATTTTAATTTTTTATTTTTCAAAAAGATATTTATTAAAATTTTTTATTTTTGAAAAGATAGAGAAAAAATATAAAATTATTTCTTTTTATTTAACAAAATATTTATTTAAAGATTTAAAATAATATTTTCTAATTGGTTTAAATTAATTTATTCTCAAAATTATTAAACAATGAAGAAAAATTAAAAAAATTTTAACTAATAATTAAAAAATAACTAATGATTTTTAATTTTATTTCAAATGTTCAAGAAAAATTTATAATGTAGAAACTGTTTGGTGGTAATTTGTATAATCAGGAAAATTGTTGAGGAAGATTTTTATTTTTTGAATTAAATGAATTGAATATTCTTTTAATTGGATTTTTTTTCCTAATTATTTTGTAAAATTTTTAAACAATTCTAAATATATTGTTAGATTATGAATTTGTTTTTATTATTTTTTATTATATAACCTAAAGAATGCTTTAAAAAATTTTTTAAAAAAATAAAAAATTAACTTATAATTATTTCTTTTGTTATTAAAATGAACAAATTAAATATAATTTAACTGTCAATTTAATAGATTTATTTTTAATTATAATGGAAGCAATCATTTTTTTGTTATTTTTGATAAATCTTTTGATATAAAAGAAAACTTGATATATTCGAGAAAATATTTTTTAAAATAATTTAATTTTTTTTTTGATGAGATAAATAACTATTGATTATTTATCAGAAAAAAAAAATTCTTTTAATTTTCCATTATCTTGTTTTTAGTAATATTTTTCTTCATATAATACTAATAGATTTTTAATTAAATAAGAAAAGAAAATAAGAGCAAATGAGTTAAATAACAATTAAGACTAAGTCCCTGATAATAGAGAAAAAATAGGTATTCAAAATTAAATAATATTCCAAATATTTATATTTGAAAAAATTAAATATTTATTATATAATTCATTAATTTAATAAATAAATTTATTTTAAAATAATACAATTAGATATTAAATAAAAAAAATAAATAATAAAAAATTATATTTTTCAATAAATTAGAAAAAATAAAAAAAAAAACTATTAAAATGATTAAAAAAAATTTAAAATGATATTTAAAATAATATATAATAAAATAATTAAAACAAATAAAAAAAAATGATAAGAACTCGTCCTCAAAGTGCAGGAATAAATTCTCAAAATAGACCAACAATAAACAATTATCAAAATGGAACACAAAGTACATTTTTTATTCAAGATAAGAAAAAAACAGATCCATATTATAGAAAAGCTCGTGTAGGATCAGCAAAAAAAATAATAGTAAGAAATGGAGTTCCAATGGCAATTTGTTATGATATAAGAAATCCAAGAGGAGAAAAATTAAATCATTATAAATATACAATAACAAAAAAAAATGTAAATAAAACAATTTATCAAAAAGATTATTGTTCTCCTTATATTAATATGCATGTTGGAATGGAAAAAAAACCTTTAATTCCATATAATGTTAATAGTTTTAGAAGTAGATTACCTGAAGATTTAGAATTTAAACAAATGAATCATAAAACTAATTTTGATTTAGGAAGTACTAATTTAATTAATAGAAAACAATTTACTTCTACTTATAGAGATAGTTATCAAAAACCTATTAGATATTTTCAACCTAATCAAGGTATTACTTCTGATATGGCTAAAAGAGTTCATTATAAATTTAGTAATATTGAATATGGATTAAAAGATCAATAAATTTAAACAATTTTTTTTTGAGTTTTGTTATTATATTTTTAGTTCTTTTGAAATGGTATTTTTTTTTGTTGGTTTTTGTGATTTTTTTTATTTAAAATTTTTATTTTTTTTGATTTTTTTATTTGGATTTTTTTTTTATTTTCTTTTTTTTTGTTTCAAATTTAATATAATAAAATTATTTTTATGTATATTTTTTTTTTTAATGTTATCTCCGAGTGAGTTGACTAGTTTATATAATATTATTTCAGATGATGGAAAAACATTACAAAATATTTCAGATATTTTTCAGAAAACTTATTCAAAATCAGAGCAATTTAAATTAGCTGTTACTTTATGGTATTTAATAAAAGATAATTTGATAAATTTATCTCAAAGAATAGCATCTTTTTTTATTTTATATGATATATATCAATTAGATAAAACTAATACAATTCCTTTTATTCCAATTGTATTAGAATCTTTAAAAAATTCAAAATATTCACAAGAAAAAAAATTTTTAATAGATTTCTTGAATAATAATATAATATATCAAAAAACAATAAAAAGTATATTAGAAGAAAATTTAGAAAATGAAAATATAGAAATTGAGAAATATTATGAAAAATATAATAAATCAACAGAAAAAATACCAAAAATAATAAATGATTGGATAAGACCAATAATATATGAAAATAATTCAGAAAATAATAATAATTTATTTAATTTAAGTCAACTCACTCCAAAAGAAGTTTCTTTTAATTATTTCGAACCAAATTATATGTCTTATTATCCAAATAATCAATATCCTTTTTTCGATAATGAACCTTTATGGATTATGCCTTCTCTTAAACATGAATTTATTTGGGATTTTAATCAAAGTAAAGACAAAGTTTTTTCATTTCTTCATCATTTTAATAATTTAAATGAAGAAAAAATTTCTTTTTGCTTAAATGAAATTGAACATAATCCAATTTTATTAAGAGAAATTAATTTTAATCCTATTAAAATGATGGAGTTAATAGAAGTTAATCAAGATTTTGGGTTTCAAATATTAATTAAAATTAGTAAAAATACTATTTTTGAAGAATATTTAACACAATTTTTAAAAAATAAATTTACCAATAATTCTATGAATGTTCTTAATAAAATTTTTTTAAGTGTTTCATTACCTAAAACTTATATTAATGCATATATTAAACATATAATTTCCAATTATAAAGAAGAAAAAAATGAAGAAAAAAAACAAAATATTAAAAGTTCTCTTTCTAATTTAATTTTAAATTTAGATGAAAATAAAATAATTTCTAAAGATAATATCCCAAATGAAGCAAATGAAATATTGGATTTATAATAAGAATAATAAAAAAACGAAATCGAAACGAATAGTATTAAATATTTTTATGTTTTTGGATTTTGTATCATTCGAAGGATTTAATTTCTAAACTGTAAAATTTATAATTATTTCTTTTATAAATAAATCAATTTTAAACAATATAGTATTGTTATCTTAATATAATAACTATTATTTAAAAAAAACGAGTTAATTTTTATTTTTGAAGAATATGAAAAAAAAAAATCATTTATTTTTATTTTTTTAAAAAATAAAAAAAAAATAATATTTTATAATAAAATAAACAATAAAAAAAACATTTAAAAAATATTAATTATTTATCAGAGCAACAAATACTTAATTTCATAATATTAGGATTACCAATTTCATTTTTTTCTTTATTTTCTTCCATTTCTTTTTCACTTTCTCTCGCCCAAACATCACTTCCAAATTTAAACCAACCATTTCTTCTTGCAATTAAATAAGCTCCAGAATATAATTCAAAATAAGAACACATATGATATAATTCAGGACAAGAATTTAAAGCTTGTAAAAAAGTACATTTTTCACAACCTAAAATAACATAATTACTTCCAATTAATGGAATTCCAATTGAACTTTCTGCTTCTATAATTTTACTTTTTAAAGCTGTATTATATATTTTAATTTCATCAATATAACATTTTACTCCTTCATGCCAAGGATCTTTTCCAATATGAAATTCACCTTCATTTATTATAATTTTTCCTTTTAATATTTTTTGATTATCTAATATTCCATTAATATATAATTGAATCATTTGCCCTGAATAAACTACAGTTATAAAAGTCCATTGTTTTAAATTTATTATTCCAATTGATTCTATTCCTTCATTCCAAAAAATTTCTGTTGATGCTCTAATATGTAATCTTCTTTCTTTTGGCCATAACATTATTGTTGGAGTTAATTCTTGAATATTATTTCCTTTATTTATTATTGTTCTCCAATTATCTGTTGAATCTTCTAATAAATATATCCAAAATGATATTGATAAATCACTTCCTTTATATAATTCTTTATTATGATTTATTGTTAACATATTTTCACCTGTAAAATATGCTGAATTTCCTTTTATATTATATGATGGACCATATTCTATTATTCCATTTAAATGATTTTTATATCCACTTGAATCTTTTAAAAAAGATTCATCAAATGTATAATGACCTATTAAATTTGGGTTTTTGTTTGTTGTTGATATTATTTTTTTTCCATTTGATGAACATAATGTTTTTGGAATATCTAAACTATCATCTTCATCTATTGTTATTTGAGATGTTATTAAAGATATTAAAAGAAAAAATATTGTAATATGATTTTTAGTCATTTTTTTTAGTTTTTTTGAAAACGATTATTTTAAAATTTTATTATTTTATTTTAAGTGTTTTTTTTTATTTAATTTTTTTTTTTTGGATGTATTTATATTTTTATCCAATAAATGGAAAAAATTATTAAGAACATTGAAGAGAAATATAATAATGAAATTAAAAATAATAATAATTATCAAAGTAAAGAAGATAAAATTTATTTATTCAATACAAATGATTTAATAAAAAAAAAAGATGATTTTCAAGGAGAAGAATTAGCTTTAAATTTTTCAAATATGGAAATTAAAAATATGATTCAATTAATTAATAAGTCTTTTTCTTTAAAACAATCTTATTTTGATAATATGTTATATAAAACTTTAAAAGAAAAAGATTTTTTAAAATTAATTGAAGAAATTAAAATTCCTTCTTCAAATCAAGGAAAAATTATTTCTTATATTGATAAATTAGAAGGAAAATCAAAAAATAAAATTTGGGAAAATTTTATAAAGAATAATTCAAATTCTTTAACAGAAGATATAATAATTAAATTGATTAAATTGATTGATTCAAATAAATTATTACAATTAATAATAGAAGAAGTTTATATAGATTCAGATTATTCTCTTCAATTAATGAAAGAAAATGAAAATTATTTCTTTGAAAATGAAGATATAATAAAAATAAATAAAGCTTTAAAATCAAGTGAAAATATAAAATTAGGTTGGATAGAATTTATAAAAAATATAAATTTAATTTCTTTATTAAAACAAAAAATAAACAAAGAACAACACACAAAATACGAAGAAATACTAAAAGAAAAAAATAACCTTGAAAGGGCAAAAAAAGAAAAAGAAAACATAAATTCCATAAACTTAAAAAATGAAATAGATTTAACATTAATAAACAAATTCACAACTCCAAACAAAAACCAAATAATACGAGAAAAAATAATAATTTAAAATAACAATAAAAATAAACAATAAATATAAATTCCAATAAAAAAAATTAAAAAAAAAAAAAAATAACCTTAATTTTTAAAAAACTTAAAAAAAAAACTTTAAAAAAAAAAATGAAAACCCAAGACCCTCCCCAACAAGATTCTTCTCCAACATCTGCACCTCAAGATGAATTTGGTGAAAAATACCCAGAATATAAATATTATCAATTTCCAGACGGAACAATATATTTCGGTGAAACAATAACAATAACAAAACAGGGTAAAATAGTAGAAAACCCTGAATTAATAACTGATGAAGAAACAAAAAATTCATTATCAACAGTTCGTCATGGATATGGAATACAATTTTATGAATATAATGAAGGTAAATATAAATCAAAATATGATGGAAATTGGTATTTTGATAAAAAGAAAGGAAAAGGAAAAGCAAATTATTCAGATGAATCATATTATGAAGGAGAATTTGATAATGATTTATATGATGGATTTGGTAAATTATTTTGGAAACAAGGTTATGTTTATATTGGAAAATGGACTCAAGGAAGAATGGATGGTGAAGGAGAATTTAGACATTATGATGGTCATGTTTTAAAAGGTTTATTTGCTAATAATTATTTTTTACATAAAGAAACTGGAGCCTTTATTAATCCTTTTTTAACTAATGAAGAAGTTGATAATTTTAAAGTTAAAAATTTTGATTTTAGAGAAAAAACTAATCAAAATCAATTAGAAAAATTTTCCAGAGAAAATCTTATTAGAATTACTAATGAATTAGAATTATTTAATGCTATTGATGATACTTATAAAAGTAATAAAATTCCATTAATTTTAAGAAGTTTAGAAAAACAAGTAAGTAAAGAAGAAGTTTTTGATTTATTTTCTGGAAATTATAGAGAAATTGATTTAAGATATTGTTATAATAAATTACATGAATCTAGTTTTGGAATTAATAGTTCTATTTTCAATGAAATTAAACAAAATGTTACTGAAGCTATGACTAGAGGTTTATTTTTAATTTTAAATTTTGATGATTGTAAAGAACCTTATAAATTTCAATATGATGCTGATATTAGAGAATTTTATGGTAATATGATGCTTAGTAAATTTATGTGGGATCCTAATTTATTTTTTACTCCAAAATGTTCTTCTGCTCATTTAAATAATAGAAATGATCTTAAATTTGACAAAAATTTTAAATTTATTTGCTATTCTAAATTTTTAATCGATGAAAATATACAAGAACATGATTTGTTAAATGAAATCGAAAAAAGATTCGAAAAATGTTTTCCTTTAGTTAATATGAATGTACTTATTTATTCTACAAAAAAAACTGCTGGGTAAAAATTATTGATATTATTTTTTTTAATAAATAATTACTTCTAAGATTAAATTTTTTACAAATTTATTTATTTCATTTAAATATTTTTAATCAACAATTTATTTATTAAAATAAGAAAAATAAAAAAAAATAAATTTATATCTATATTAATTTTTAATAACCAAAAATACAATATTAAAATAAATAAATTTAATAATCATAATAATAAAAAATGTCATCTTTAGATCTAACTTCTCAAACAGAAATAAATACTCGATTTAATGAGATAATAAAACAAGGAGAAGAAAAATCAAATGAATATAAAAACAATTGTAAATATGGTTTAGATAATTCAACATCTACAAAAAATATAATTACAAATGAATTAATTATCAAATATTTTGAAGCATTAGATGGAGTTTCAACAAATAATTTATTAGGTTTAATAGAACAACTTTTAAAATTACAATTAGATACTATTATTAGACCAAGAATTCATGATTTTTTATTTGCAGGAGAAAATGTTTCTCCATTACAAAGAATTGTTTTTGGATTTCCAGATATTGAAAAATTAAAAAAAATTGAAGAAATTTTAATGATTTTAAAAGAAAATTTAGATAGAGTTTCAATTGATTATATTGAAATATTCTTTCTTATGGCTATGGATTATTTAAATATTTTATTAGCAAATACAATGGGTGATGCAAATATATTAGATAATTATAGTCAAATATTTTTAGATTTAGTTCAAAAATGTAGAAAAAAAAGTAATACTGATAATATTAATGATTCTATTAAATGTACTGCTTATTTAATTTTTTTAAGTAGAAATTGTGTTTATTTTAATAAAGATATTATTCAAAAAGATATAAATTCAAATCAATATAAATTAAGTTTTGAAAGAGATGAAACTAATCATAAAGTTTTTGAAGCTATGTTTGGTGGAAATAGTGCTAAATTTTCAATTAGAAATAGAATGTTTTTAGAATTATTTTTATGTGAAAAAGATGAGTTTTCAGAATCTATTAAAAATTTATTAAATAATTCTGATTTAGAAGATACTTTAAAAGCTGTTCAACCTTTAATTGATGGAAATTTAGATTCTTTTCTTTCGAGTAATGGATTTAAAAGTAATTTTGATTTAATTAAATTTCAAATTCAAACTCTTTATAAATTTATAATTGATTTTGAAGATTTTCATAAAATTTTTGATGATGAACAATTTATTGAGAAATTAAATTCATTAAAAGAGGAATGTGATAAATTGGAAATTTCTGAAGATAAAATTAAAAATTTCCAATATTCATTTATGAAAGGAGGTTGTATTAGAGATTTAATTAATATTATTTATTGTCTTGATTTAGTTTTTCAAAAAGAAGAAACAAATGAAAAATATAATCAATCAAAAGAAATATTATTTGATATTATATTTAAATTTGTTGAAAACAATAATTTATTAATACCTCTTTTATTTAATGAAAATATATATGAAAAATTATTATTAAATCAAAATTCAACTCATCCAGGAAAAGAAAATCTTCATTTCTATTTAAAATTAACTCAAAATATAAAAAAGAATAAAATGAAAATGAATTATTTAACATTATTAGTTCATTTAACTTTAATTAAAGTTGATGGATATCAAATTAAATTTGTAAAACAAAATGAAAGATTAGTTGATATTCAAGATGATAAAGTTTATAAAGCAGAAAGAAAAAGAGAAGAAAGTGAAATAAAAAATATAGAATCTCTTTTTGAAAAACCAGAAATTTTAACAATGTATCTTAAAATTTTTAGTAATTCTTTAAGAACTTCATCTGATAAATCATATATGGCAATTAATCAAATAATTTCAAATAATTTATTCTTTTTAAATAAAGCAGGACATCTTGATTTAATTAATAAAGCAACTGATTTAAAACTTGTTGAATTTTTTAAATATTTCTTTAAAACTTTCAATTATTTGGATTTAAATTTCTTTCAAAATATTAAATCTATTGTAAAAATTGATGATGTAAGTGAAGTTTTAATAGGACCTTTTGATGATAATGAAAAAGTTGCAAATTATAAAAATATTAAAATAAGAAAAGAAATTATGTTATTTTATTCAAAATATCATTTTTTAACTTTATATAAATTTAGTGAAAATCAATTAGTTAATATGTCATTAAGAGTTGTGAAAAGTAATGTTTTAAATGTTATTTCTAGAAATTTAAATTTTACAAAATATTTCTTTGAAGAAAATGAAGAAGATATAAAAACAACAAAACAAGCATTAGCATATTTATTAAAAGGAATTTGTATTCCAGTATATTTAAGTTTATGGAAAATATTAAATTATTGTCGTTTATCAGGAAATGAACAATATTCAATTTATTCTTTAGTTTTCTTATTTTTTGAAAGTTATAATTATATTTTAAAGTATATTATCAATAAAAAAGAAAATAATTTAGAAGATTTAAACACAATAGAAGAAACAATAAAAGATTATTTTGTAGAAGATTTTGATATAGAAAAAACACAACAAGATTTATCAGAATCAATAGAATATTTTATAAATCCAAATAAAAACGATGAAGAAAACCAAAATAACAATGAAGAAAAAAAAGCATTTAGTTATTTAGATGTAAATTTATGGATAGAAAATTTCAGTTCATTATTATCAAAATTTAAATTTTATAATGAAATATATAATTATTACAAAAATAAAGATGATGAATCTTCAAATAACAACACATCAAATTTAAATTCAACACATACAAGTATAATAATTCAAAGAAAGCAAAATTTAACTCCAATAGAAAGAATAGAAGAATTTTTAAAATATTATAATGATATTAAATCAGATAATGATCAAAATTTAGTTTTAGAATATTTTGAAGAAGGAGAAGAAAATGAAGATATAGCAGCTCCATTATTTCAAAATATAATAAAAGGATATTTTGTTCCAACATATATTTCACCTTTTCTTCCAACAAATTATAAACATGAAATTCAAGAATCAAGTAGAGAATCAGGAGAAAATTTATCAATTGAAAATACAGGAATAAAAGAAAATGAAGAACCAAATTCTAATGAAGAAGAAGAAAATTCTCTTATAGATAATAATAATAATAATGAAGATTTTTCTGAAGAAGATCCTGATGAAATTGCAAGACAAGAAAAATTAAATTTATTTAAAATTAATTATTTCCAATATTCTAATACTTTAGTTATTGAAGTTGGTCAAAGATTATTTTTAAGTAATCCTAAATTTTGGCAAGATAAAATAGTAGAATCTCCTTCAACTGCAAAAACTATGTTAGTTCCTTTATTAACTTATCAAATATATTATTTAATGCAATCTGTAATTTATAGTAATTCTGTTATTCTTCCTTATTCAAGAGATAATTTAAAATTATTAATAACATCAATAGATTTTTTAAGATTACTTTGTGAAGATCATAATCCATTATTTCAAACTATGTTAATTGGAAATTATATTCCTCATGCAAAAAATCAAAAATTTGATTTTGTTAAATTTATTTTTGATTCTTCTTGTGAAATGACAAAAATATTTACTCATGTTTCAAAACAAAAAGATACAATTGAACCTTTAGGATTTATGGAACAATATGAAAGTTTAATAGAATTAGATGAAGAATTAAATGATTTTAGAATAGAAATAATTCAAGGAACAACACAAAAAAATTTAAGTATATTAGGAAATAATGAATTTTTTGCAGAATATTTAGAAGCTTTTTCAAGATTTTTAGAATTATTAGAATCTGAAGAAATTTTTAGTTCTCTTTGTTCTAATTTTATTAGATTTGTAAATTGTTTTATTGAAGAAAATTTTGTTTATTCAGAACCTGATGTTAGTTCTATTACAAATGGTTTACCTCCAGTTAAATTATTAACTAAAGGTGAAAATGCTTTTATTTATTTATTAAAAACTTTTGAAGTTAAATTAGGAATTGAAGAAGATAATTTTGATAATAATATATTAAAAGATAAAACTGAAGTTGATTTAAAAAAATTAGGAGTTAAATGTTCAAAATTAAGAAAATATTTATATGAAAATTATGAAGAATTAATAGAAAATCCTTATTTTAAAATAGCATTTCAAATATTTGTAAATATAAAACATTTATCAGAATCAAATCATCCAAAACAATCAAATTATAAGCAAATATTAGAAGATTTATCATCACCTCAAAATGATAAAGGAATAAATTCAGATTCAACTTTAATAGGAAAAGAATATTATCAATTTTGTTCTTTTTTATTAATGAAAAATGATGTAATGTTTGGATTAGATTTTAAAAGATGGCATGGATTAGGAAGTTTATATGCTAAATTAATTCCTTTAGAAATTCAACAATATTCTAATTTATTAACTGCTGATAAAAAAAAAGGAGAATCTTCAACTGATATGCCTAATGTTCCTGAATTAGATCCTTTTACTGGAAAACAAACAATTTTTAAAAATAAATCTATTAGTATTCATCCTGGAGAAACTGATAGTAAATTAATGATTAAAAGTTTACAAAAAAAAAAAACTGTTAGTGAAAAATATATTGAAATTATAAGAGAAACTGTTGATTCTATTAAATCTAAAATTGAACCTTCTTTATTAACTATTTATTATTTAAGACCTAAAGAAAGTGTTCTTATTAATTATAATGATGTTATTACTTTTTGTAATAAAGCTGATTATAAAGATTATTTTAAAAAATTATCTGGGTTACTTGATTATTATTATACTTTATCTAATATTGTTGAAATGAGAAAAAGATATAGAAATAAAAAATTATTATTACAATTATCTGAATTAGATCTTAATCAATTTGAAATATATATTTTAATTGCTAGTTTTGTTCCTAATATTTTATTAATGCTTTCTGCTCCTGGAAACTTTTTTGATTGGTTTATTTGTATATATGAAATATTAGAACTTTTAGCAATTTTAGCAATAGTTGGAAATTATCTTTATTTTAAATATATTAATTTAAAATATATTATTCCAAAACAAGAAATTAAACAAGAATCAATTGGTGATTCAAATGAATCAACTGTTACTATAAATCAAATAAATGATAATGATAATAATGATAATGAAGAAATTACTTATTCTGATATTTTAGTTTATTTAAAAGAACCTGAAATTTTACCTTTCTTATGGACTTTTACTTTTGGATTTTTAGGTTTAATTTGGCCTTCATTTTTATCTTTCCAATTATTTATATTATTTACAATTTCATCAACAATGAAAAGTGTTTTAGATGCAATTCAAAACAGATATAAACAATTTTTATCAACAGGTTTTCTTTTAATAATATTAATATTATTTTATGCAGCTATAACTTTATATTTCTTTAATATGAATGATGATGGTTCTTATTTATGTCAAAGTTATCTTGAATGTTTCTTATATTTATTTAATAATGGAATGAGAGCTGGTGGATTACCTTTTGAAATGAAAATTGAAGAACAACCTGGTTTTTATTCTGAATTTTTTTATTCTTGGATCTTCTATTTTTTAATTATTTTAATTATATTAAATATAGTTAATGGTATTATTGTCGATACTTTTCAAGAAATTAGAGAAAATAATAATACTTTATATGAAGAAAAGAAAAATACTTGTTTTATTTGCCAATTAAATAGAACTTTATTTGAAAGTAATGGTATTAGTTTTGATGATCATGTTATGAAAGAACATAATATATTATATTATTTCTGTTATCTTTTTAAATTACATAAAACTGATGCTCATGATTTAAATTCTGTTGATTTTCAAGTTTATAATTCAATTAATAATAGTAAAGTTAATTTCTTCCCTATTGATAGAGCTAATGGTATTGAAAAAGAAAATGATGAAGATGATTAAAAATAAATAAAAAAATTTTTATTATATTTAACTTTTCTTTTTAATTAAATTTTTTTTAAAACTAAAAAAATATGTATAAATCTTTTTTTATAGTTTAAATACTATTAAAAATATTAAATCATAATTGGTAATCTTATCTTTGAATTCCTTCATTTGAAAATTTTTCTCTTTTTAAAAATATAATAAATTTTATTCATATATTCTAAAATATATTTTTATAGGAAAATATTATAAATTTTAATAACACAAAATTTTAAAATGTCAAGAAAACAAAAAAAAATTATTTCTATATTTGAAAATTATGCATCAAATATAAATGAACAAATAGTATCATCAAGAGGAAAAAGAAGAAATTTTGATTTAGTAAGAGATATAAATGAAAAAAAAATAGAAATAAAAAATTTATTAAAAAATAAAATAGAAGAACAAATAATTGAACAGAAATATAAATCAAAAGTTTTAAAAAATGAAGATGAAGTAAAAAAAATATTTTTTACACATAATAGTCCATTACGTAGTAAACGTAATTTATTTAATCAATTATTAAATCAAAATAATAGAAGAAAATCAAATGATAATAATAATAATAATTTAGTTTTATCGTTAAATAAAAATAAGGAAGAATTAAATAAAAGTAAAAGTAATTTAAAATTAAAATTTCTAAATACGAATATGAGTTTTAAAAATAAAATAAATAAAGAAAATAATAATGAAAATAATTTTCAAATAAATGAAGATTTTTATTCTAAAAGTAATATAAATTTATTAAGAAAAAAAGAAATTGATGATGAAAATGATGAAAATCAAAGAATAAATTCAGATAATAATAATTATTCACCAGAACCCATTTATCATAAATCATATTTTAATAATTTAGAAACTTTTTCAAATTCAACTCAAAGAGAAACAATAACAGCATTTTCAAATTCTCAAAGTAGAAATAAAAGATTTATACCAAAAATAAAAATACCATCTTTAAAATTAAATTCAAATAATTTTAATGATAATTTGAAAACAATAGATAATTATAAATTAACAAATTATAATATAAAATCATTAACAACAAGATCATCATCATCAAAAAGGAAAAAAAAAAGAAAATTTACAAAATCATTTTCAGAAAAGGAAAAATTATTTAGAATGAAAGAAAAAGAAAAAGCAAAAACAATTCAAGAAAAAATGGATATAATAAAATTAAATCAATCAAAATTAAATAATAAATTATTTAAAATAATTGATAAATCAAGATATTTAAAACCATTATCTGTAGAATTTAAAAGAGATGCTGAAGCAATATTAGATAAAAAAATAAAAAGAAAAAAAATAAAAGGAAAAGCAAAACATGATGTTATTCATGCTGTAAGAATAGAAAATTCTTATGCTCATATGGGAAAAAAAAATAGAGAAATAATGGAATTTTCTGATAATTTTGTAAGGTTAAGTGATACTGCTTTTAAACAATTTGGTAAAAATATTCAATCTCAATATTTAAAACAAATTGGAAAAAAAAAACAAAAAATAAAAGAAAAAATAAAAGAAAAACAATTATATGAAGAATTAATAAATAAATTTAATTTTAATAATGATAAATTGGAAAAAATGAGATATCATTTTGATTATTTCCTTGCACAAACTAAAGAAAATCTTGAAAAAAAAAATTTGTAGTTGAAGTAAAAAGAATATTATTTTTAAATGTTATGAATAATCTTTTTAGTAAAATGTTTTATATTTAATTGATTTATATAGTCTTGAAAGTTTTTTAGAAGTTAACAAATAAAGATTTTAAAATAAAAAAAACAAAAATATAAAAAAATTTGTTAAAATATAATTAAAAAAGATTAAAAATAAAGATTTTAATGAATTTATTTTTCATTGAATTTGTTCTTCATAAAAAACTCATTAATAAAATTATTTTATAATTTGATTTTTTATTTCAATGAATTATCAAAAGATAAATTTATTTAATTAAGAATTTTCAAATTAAATAAAAAAATTTAATTTTAAATTATGAAATTACAAAAACTAATTGATTATTAATTAAACATTCATAATTCTTTTGAAACATTAATACATCGACCATCAGAAATTTGAATAGATAATTCACCTAATGTTTTTTTCCAAAACACAACTCTGAGAAACAGAATAATTCTTCCTGAACAAATTCCTGCTGAAAAATTATTGATATATTTGATATTATAAGGATAATATCTATTTTTTTGAGAAAGAATAGAATGTTGTAAATATAGATTTATTAAATTTCCATTAATACCTCCTTCAACTCTAAAAACAGCTCCAGCTCGAGCTATTGCAATTAAATTTAAACCTGTGTCTATTCTTGAAGTAATTTCATTTTGTCTTAAATTTAAACCAAATTGTAAATAACCATTTATTTCTATTGAAAAATTAATCAAAACACAAAAAAAATAATTTATTTGTGCAACAGGTACAGTTTTATCAAATCTAAAACTAACAGAATTTTCACGAAATAATGATAATCTATCTGATTTTCCAAATTGTTTTTTTGTAAAATCAAAAACAATATTTAATTGTGCTGATGCATCCTTTGACTCTATATTTATTTCATAAATTAATTCTAAATCCTTACCAAAAATATTTACTTTTAATAATGAATAACTATAGGTTCTTGAAAAAGGGAAACTAGCTAAATTTCTTAATTGATTTTTGTTTTCTTCTTGATTGTTATTTTCTTCTTCTTCATTATTATAATTTATTACACTTTCTATTTCATTTTCTTTATTTTCTTCCTTTGTTTCATTATTATATCTCATAAATTCATTACTTTCCATAAATTCAACTTTTTTATATATTTCATTAATTAAATCAACTGTTTCTATTTGTTTTTTTTGATTAATAAGATCAATATTTGAATCAACATTTAAATGATAATCATTTATTCCTATATCAAAGAAATTTTCTTCATTTTCATTATTTTGAGATTTTAAAACAAGTTCACTATTACTTTTAATATTTTCTAATTTATGATCTTCATTAACTTTTCTTTCAATTTTAGATTCTGCTGAACTTCCATTAAATGAAACTTCATTATATTTATCTTTAAATTCTTTTTTTTCATGAATTTCTAATAAAGTGGTTTCATTTTCAACACTTGTATCATTATTAACTCTAAATGATACTTTATTTATTTTTTCTGTTTCAAAATATTCTTTTGAAATTCTGGGAGTAACTTTTTCTATTAAATCTAAAATAAGAGAAGCAGTGAATTTTGAAATTTCTTTTGGTATATATATTTCTATTATAGTTCCATTTTCATAAAATGAAAATTTACCAATTGGATTTTCGGTCATATTTGGTTTTTTAAGTAAATTATTAACTTCTTCTTCATTACTTACATTAAATTTTCCAGTTAATAAATTTGAATATTCATTTGAAATATTTGTTCCTAAAATAACTAAAGAAGCATTATATAAATAATCTTTAGTTCCAAAATATGTTAATCTTTTTTTTGAATTAATAACAACAAAAAAATCAATATCTATATTTTGAGTTTGTGAAGAACCTTTAATTTTTGCCTCTTTATTCATTTCTGTTGTTAATTTTTTACTTTCTTTAAAATAATCTACTTGATATTGTTGTTTTTCTATTTTTACAACGTTGTTTGGTTCTTTTTGAAACCAATTAAAGCAGAAATATCCAATTAAGAAAATAGAAGATAATAAAACAATACAAAATAATATTAATAATCCTATATATATTTTATTCAATTTTTTTTTTTTTGGAATAATTATTTCATTATTTTTTTTTTGTTTTTCTTCATAAACGATTTCAACCTCGTTGATATTATTCTCACTTTCTTTTCTTAAATCCATTTAATAAAACTGTTCCTTGATTCGCTTATATACCAAAAAATTTAATTATAAAATTTCTTTAGCGCCAATCAAAAAATTCAAAATCTTAAAATCCATTTTTTTAATGAAATACTACTATGTTCTTGGATTTTTTTCTTTTTGTCTTTTTCAGTTTATTAAATTCTCGAATAATATCAAGTGATGACAACAAAATTTAGGGATTTTATATTCTTTTAGTAATTTAAATTTTAAAATAATAAATTTCTATTTTTTGAAAAATAATCTCATTTTTATCCTTTTTTAAATAATTTAAATGATTTTATTTTTCTTTTTAATAAACAAAATATATTCTTTTTTGAGATTATAAAAAAAAGAAAAGACTATTTTTTTTGTACTTTTTAGACAATTATTTTTTGTTTTCTAGAAAAAAACAATAAAAAAAATAATATATTATTATTTAATTATTCTCTAAAAAAAAACCAAAATATAATTATTTAATATTTCATTAATTACTACATTTTATATTGATATAAAATTAATATATTTTAAAAATAAATATAATCTAAATTAAAAATTATAAAATGAAAAAAATTAAAAAAATCAAAAAAAGAAAAAAGAAAAATAAAGAGATTTAAATAATCTTTATCTTTCATCAAAGTATTTAAAAATCAATTCAATGATTTCATGATTATAGATAAAAAAAATAAATTATAAAATATATTTTTCTTGAAAATATGAGTAAATAAATAAATAATTAATTTCAATAATTTTAATTTTTATTTCTGAAAAAATAAATAAATAATAATTTATTTAATTAATATAGGTTAAAATTACTCTATCTATATTATTTCTATTATTTTAAATGGATAAATTCATAAATGATTTCTCAAGATTACATTTGAAAACTAAATATCAACCAAAGAAACAATTTAATAAAAACAAATATCAAATTTTAATTTTAGTTGCAGGAGAAGGTATATTTTGGGCAAAAAGTAAATCATCTAAATTAGGGAAATTTGAATATGATTTTTTCCATAATCGTTATCATATATATATAAATAAACCATTTATAAAAACTTTTATGAATGAAATAACATATTTAAAGGCTACAAGATTTGGAATAATATCATCAAGAATAATAAAAAATATAAGAGAAATATTAGAAATAATTAGAGAGTTTATTCCATCTATACCACAACATACAGATATTGTTCCTCAAAAATTTCATGATAAATCAGAAGTAACAAAATCAGAACCTAATAAATTTAAAAGAGATATTAATAAAATTATTGAATGTAGACATGATAGATTTTCTAAAGAAAAAATAATAATAATTGAAAGTGAACCTACTAAAGTTGGTAATACAAAAGAAAATAGTATAATTTTAAATCATTTATTTTCAGAAGAAAATTTAAAAGAATCAGAAAAAAATCCACTTATTTTAGAATCTATTGAAAAAGAACAAGAAAAATTAATAGATTATTTACAAGAATTAATATCATCAAAACCAGAAGATGTAAGAGAATATTTAAAAAATAATCCATTTGAAAAATATAAATAATAATAATAAAATTTCAATTTTACCAACTAAAAAATATTAAAATTTATAAAATTAATTAAATCATTTAGAATCTTTAAATTAACTCTTACATATTTTTTTTTTTTTTTTTTTATTTTTTTCCTTTTTTTCATTTATTAAATCTAAAGTTTTTCTCTCATCTTTCCTTAAATATCTATCTTGATTAAAAGATTCTTTTTTTGCTATTTCAAAAATTTGAAAAGTCATTTTTTCAAAGGCAATATCAATATTATTACCATTTTTAGCAGAAACTTCAAGAAATAAAATATTTTTATCCAAACAAAATTTTTCAACTTCTTCATTAAAAACATGTCTTTCATTATTTAAATCTATTTTATTTCCAATTAAACAAATAGTAATATCAGGAGGAGCATTATCATTAATCTCATTAATCCAATTATTTATTCTTTTATAACTTTCTCTATTTGTTACATCATATACTATAAAAACTCCATGAGCATCTTTATAATATTGTTTAGAAATTTTACTATATTTTTCTTCTCCTAATGTATCATATATTTGTAAATTTACTATTGATATATTTTCTAATATTATTGTTTTTTTTTTTTCTTCTGTTGTTAATGTACATTCAAAGTTTGGAATAAATAAATTTTTTATATAACGATTTATTATTGATGTTTTTCCTACTCCATAATCTCCTATAAATATTATTTTAAAATCTAAATTATTTAATTGGCTTTTATTTTGATTTATTGATTTTTTATTTTTTGAAGCAAAAAAAGCTTTCATTGAACTTTCTCTTATTTTTTCGTTTTGGTTTTTATTATTTTCATCTTTTATTGTAAGATTTTGATTATCATTAATTTTATTTATTACTTTGAAATTATTTGTACCAAAAAATCCTAAAGGATTATTTTCAAAATCATCATTCAATGTTGTATATCTTTTATCTTCTGTATCATAACTTTCGTAAAGAATACAATTTTCATTTTCAAAGATATTCATTTTACCATTTAATTCCTCATTTTCTTCATTTTCGAAAGTATCAGTCATTTTTTAATTATTTATTTTTATCATTTTTATATTTTGACCTTTTTAAAAGTTTGAAAATAAAAAAAAATTAACTATAATATGTCTTATTTTGATACAAACGAAAGTAACAATTTAAAAATAAATAAAAAATATTATAGATATATATGAAGAAGAAGGAAATTCTGAACCTCCTACTTTTGAAGAATTTTCTAGTGTAAATGTTGATAATATTTTATTTCTTTGTAATACTTTCATATCAAAAACTTTTAATAATCTTTATCCTGCAGAATTATATATTAATTCTCCTCCTAATTGTTCATATCAAATAATTTCAAATAAAACTTTTTCAGAATATGAAGATTTTTATGAACAATTAAAAGGAAATTATAAAAATTTTAAATTACCAGAATTTCCATCAAAAATTCAATTAATTAATAAAGATGAAAATAGGGTTAGATATTTTGATTTATTATTAAAAACAATATTAAATGTTGTAAAATTAAATCCTGATTCAAAGAAAATTTTTTTAAGACAAATATATGATTTTTGTATAACAAATTCTCAAGATAAACATATATTTTCACCAATAAAATCTGAATTTTTAAGAAAATATTTTTATATTAGTGATAATGATTTAAATAATCAAGATAGTATAATTCCTACAAAAGATTTTAAAGGATGGGATGATATATATATTACTATTGATAAAAATGAACCATTTAAAGGATATATTCAACTTCAACAACAATGTTTATTTGTTTATAGGAGTAGAAATATGTATAATTATTTATTAGTAATTCCATTATATAAAGCTTATTTTGATGTTTATAGATTAGATTATGAAAATGATGAAAAAAAGTATATTGAACCACAAGATATTTATAATATTTTCTCAGATGGAGCTCATTATTCTGATTATAAATTAGATTTTATTAATAGTGAAATATTAATAAAAATTTATCATCCTTTTGAAAAATTTGAATTTTATGTTAAATTTTCTGAGAATTATAAAATATTTCAAGTTAAAAATTTTATTAAAATATTAGATAAATATTTGAAAATTTATAATCCAAAATCAACTTTAATATCTCCAATAACTAGAAATAATATTAATATTTATGGAAGTCTTTTAGTTGAAATTGATTCATTTACTTTGAATAATTTCAAAGGAGAATGTTTTATGAATATTTCACTTTCACCATATTTTTTTCATACAAATAAAATGAAAAATGTTAAAGTTTTTCCTATTAATCAAATGTATCTTTTTCCAATTCATAATAGATTTGGAACTTTAAAAATTCAAATTTTCACAAAAAATAAAGAAGGAATATTTAAAACTGATAATAAAGAATTATTAGGTGAATATATAATTGAATTACCAGAAATTGTAAATTATATATTTTTCCCTGATAATTTTATTGAAGTAAATTTAAAAAATATAAATAATAAAAAATTAACTTCAGGTTCATTAAATATAAGAATTAGAGATTATACTTTTCCTTTAGCTTTAATTGAAAAAAATAGAAATAAAAAAATTTTAGAAGATATGATGATTGAAGAT
Source organism: Isotricha sp. YL-2021b (assembly GCA_023805745.1). Classification (NCBI taxonomy): domain Eukaryota; phylum Ciliophora; class Litostomatea; order Vestibuliferida; family Isotrichidae; genus Isotricha; species Isotricha sp. YL-2021b. Next base: position 79,367 of record JAJJKW010001466.1, on the reverse strand, counting down.
GATGATTTAGGATTTTCATCTTTTCTAAAAAGATTAAATAGAATGGTTGTTTTATTTAAAGATTTAAATGTTTATTATAAAACTTTATTTAGATTTAAATATCCTATTTTTAGTGGAATTTTAATGTTTTTAACTATTTCATTTTTATTAACTTGTAATTCACAATATTTAGTTACTCATTTAGTTTTTATTTGCATAATTATTATGATAAAATATAGTTTTCTTTATAAAAAATATTTGTCTCCTATTATTGATAAATATATATTTACTATGAGACATCCATATGATTTTAATTGTAATTATTTAACAACAATTAAAAAAAACCAAGATAATATTGAAAGACCAGAAAGTTATTTAATTGAAAAAGAAAAAATTGATTTTGCTAATATAATAACTGAGCCATTAAAAGTTTTTGATGAATTTAAAAATAAATATGAAGATTTATTATTAAGATTTTCAGATTGGGTTGGAGTTTGTGAAAAAATTAAAAATCTAATTTATTGGACAGATCCTTTATTATCTTTATATTTTCTTTTTATATTAATTGTAGTTTTTTTATTTATTTATCATATTGATTTAAAATATTTATTGCTTTTTTCTTATACAAAAAAATTTATTATTGGAATGTTTTATTATAAAGTAAAATATGAAAGTAATAAAGAAATATTAAGAATAGTTTTAGAATTTTGTCTTAGACAATGGAGAAAACAACATAATCATTTTAAAAGTAGTATTGATTTTAGAAATATTAAAATATTTGATGAAAAATTTAAAGTTTTTATTAAAGAAACTATTGAAAAAGAAACAAATTTAGTTTTTTTAAAAGAAGAAATTTTTAATACAGTTTATTCATTAGGTGAAATTCAAGATGAATTAGCAAAATGTAATGAAGTAATTAAAATCAAAAAGACTTCAAAATTATTTTTTGAATCAAATGGTAATCCTAAAATTTATAAAAGTCCTGATGATATTGAAGATTATTTTTACTATTTTGTTCAAAATATTAAAAGTGATTTTTATTTAGTTAGACATGGATTAGTTTCTCAATATGAAAAAAAGTTTGATCATCAAGATAGAATATTTTCTCTTGGTTCTGAAAATTTTTTTAAAAATCAAAAAGAAAAGGAAGACTAAAAAAATTCTATATTTATTATATTAAAAAATATTATTTATAATGAAGTCATTTTAAATTTACTTCATTGAGTAACTATTAATAATTTTTCTTTATTTTTAATTTAAAGAATATCCCATATATTTTCAAAAGAAGTACAAATTTTTGCACCTATAATATTACTTGGAATTTCATAACTAGATATAGAAATAATATCATCATTATATTTTATATCTTTATCAATATTACTTTTCTTATTTCCATTAATAATAAAACAAATATTTTGATTATCTTTAAGATTTTTATTTAAATTTTCACAATATGAATCAATATCTACTAATCTTCCTTTATCACTAATTAATATTTTTGGTGTTTTTTTTCCAATAATATTATTTAATTTATCATAATCAATAACTTTAAGTAAATTTTCATTTGAATTTGAAGAATTTATTTCATTGTTTAAAAGTAATTGTGTAAATAATCCACAAAATCTTTTGAATGTTCTTGGAATTCTTGTATTTTGATTTATATCAATTAATATATTATTTGTTGTATGAACATATACTTTCAATAAACCAACTTTATTTAAAGGAGAATCAAATAAATTTAATAAAATTTGATGTGTTATATCTGGACAATAATCATTGGGATCTTTTTTCATTTTTTTAATTAATTTTAAAAAATCATCTCCATTCATGATTTTAGGTTTTTTTGTTTGAGATAATTCAAGTGATGATTGTTCTATAATAATTATTACTTTTTTTTTAATTTTTGAATATAAAGAAAATTTTTTAATATCTTCATCAATATTATTATCTTCTTTAGTTATATTTTCTTCTTCTGATTTTTTATTATTCTCCTCATCTAAAATTAAAGGTAAATTTTTATCATTTTCTCTTTTTGTTTTATTCTTTAAAAATTTTTTATTTTCTTTTTTATCCATTTAAATTTTTGGAATAAAAAAAAAATATTTTAAATATTTAAAAATAATAAAACAATTTTAATTAAAAATAATCTATTATAAAATCTTAAAAATAAAAGTAAAGCTATATATTATAATATATTTATAATAATTTATTCCTAAAAATAACAAATTATAAATATGAAAATTATTTAGTTTCCTTTAATTCAATAATGGCATTAAAATGAACTTTTTTTAAATTTTCTAAATCATTAAAAATTATATCGAAATTTTGAGCATTATGTAAAATTTTTTGAGCTATAAAAATAATATCATTTTCATCATTTTGACTTATTTCACATAATTTTTCATTAAAATATTCATTTATATAATTTTTTTTATTAATTTGTTCACAAATTTTAACTGCAACAAAAAGAGTAGAAGCAGCAAGTAAACTTGGTTTTTTTTGACTTAATATATAATCATGACAATTCATTTTTGCTAAATATATACAAACATATTTTAATAAATTTAACATATTTTTTGTATATATTTTATTTAATGATTTTGATAATTCTATTTCTAATTCATTTTTATCTTTTAAATCATTACAATAAGTGTTAATTAAATTTAAATTGCTAATATGATAATCATTAAATTTAACATAAAAAATTTCTTCAATAAAAAAATTAATAAATTCCCAAGTATTAGGTTTTCCAAAATTATAATTTAAAAATTTAATAATTTCCTCTTCTTTATTTTTAATCTCTTCACAAGTTAATTTTTTATGTGCTATTTTTTCATATACAACTTTTAATCTCAAAGGAAAAATATCATGATATTTACTAGCAATAAACATTGAAGTAACTCCAATTAAATGTAAATCAACAGGTTCTAAAATTATATTTTTATTTCCACAAATTTTAAAATAACGATCCATAATATTTACACTTTCAAAATATGTTAATTCATTACAATTATAGTTTGATAATACTTCAATCATCCAATCAATCATTCTTACTCTCATTCTTTCTGTAATTTTATGATTAAATAAAAAATTTTTATTTTCCTCTTCATCATTTAATAATGTTTTTATTATAGAATTTGAATATTCATCTCTTATTAATTTTGAAAACATTTGTCTATATTCTTCTTTTGTAAATTTATTCTCTTCTAATAATTTTTCATTAATTTGTAAATTATGTAAATTTAAAGAAATTTTATTTTCTTCTTTTTTTTCTATATTTATTGGCTCAAATGAATATGTTGATGATAATGAAAATGCTTTTTCTTTTTGATAATTATCTAATTCTTTATGATAAAATTTATTTCTTAAACTTATACCATTATTTACTATTTTAGAATTATTCAAAATTTTTTTAAGAGGAACTTTTGAATAAATATTATTTGAATTTCTTGATGTTTTTGAATTAAAATTTTTATTTGCACTAATTTTTTTAATATATATAAAACTAGATGAAATTATTTTTCTAGAATTGCTATTTCTAATAAGAAAAATATTTTCATTATTAATATAAGAAAAATTAGTAGACATTGATTTTATATTTTGATTTTTTTACTTTACTATAAATATTCATGTGATCAGATTCTGATCTTATTTAATAAATAATTAAATTTATAAAACAATAAATTCAAATAAAAATAAAAGTAGCGAATACATTTTATAAAAAAATTTAAAAAAACAAAATATTAAAAAAATATATATTATTTATTGAGTAGGTTCTCTAATAATAATCATATTATTTTGACTATTACTAGTATTTTTTGTTTTATTTTTAATATTAACTTTTTCAAAATTTTTCATAATAGAAGCATATAATCTAAAATCAGATCTTTTAGAATTCCCAACAGAATTTTTAGTTAATCTTCTTTCTTTAACATTATAATCATAATATTTTTTAATCCATTCATGTTCTAAAACACCTTTAATATTAATTCTTTCATCATCATTTTTATTCATTAAATCTTTAATAAATTTAATAGCTTGAGAAGAGACATTTTCCCATTCTTTTCCTTCGAATTTAACTTCATCATTTAAAGTATTTTTAATAAAATCTTTTTCCCCATTTTTATCAGTATAATCAAAGGGTAATTTTCCACTAAATAAAAAATAAGTAATAACTCCAATAGACCAAATATCAGCTTTAAAATCATATTTTTTTTCTTTAATAACTTCAGGAGCAGCATAACCTGGAGTTCCATAACTTTCATTACATTTTTCTCCAGGTCCTAAAATTTTACTTAAACCAAAATCTAATATTCTTATATCTGCAAATTTTGTTGAATCTGTCATTACTATATTACTTAACTTTAAATCTCTATGAATTATTCCTAAATTATGCATTGTATATACTGCTGTTGATATTTTATGTATATATTTTACTATTTCTTTTTCATCAAATTTGTAATTATTTTTTATTAAATAAAAATAAAAATTTCCACCAGGACAATATTCCATTATTAAATCCATTTTTGTTGAGGTTTCTATTATATTATATAATTTTATTATGTTTGGATGTTGACATGCTCTTAATATATCTATTTCTGTTTTTATTAAATCTAAATCATTTTCTGTTAATGTTGTTTTATCTATTCTTTTTATTGCTACTTTTCTTTTTGTTTTTTTCTCTTTTGCCAAAAATACTTTACTAAATTTACCATTTCCTATTTCTTGTTTTAATTCATATAAATCTTCTATATTTTTATAATTTGTCACATTTTTTAATATATTAATCCAATTTTCATATATATCTATATCATCTGTTAAATACATATGATTTTTTTTCTTTGGATTTACTAAATTAAAAGAATAATATTGTTTATTATTTATTGTTTTTACATTATCTTCTTCATTTAATTCTAAAAATAATCCATTTAAATTATGCATTCCTTGATGAAATATTGATTTTTTTGTTTTAAAATAAAATAAATCTTTGTTATATAAATTAAAATATAATTTTTTTAGTTTATGTGAAGAAGGAGTTAATTTATAAAGATAAGATTCATATTTATTATCATCAACTAATGTTTTTGTACTTTTTTTATTCATTTGTCCATTAAATTTAAGTCCATCATATTCATATTCATATTCATCTTCATCATCATCATTTTCACTATTAAAATCAGAAAAATCATCAATTCCTTTTAATATATTTTTTTCTTCACAATTTTTAATTAAATTTTGAATTTCAATTTCTTTTAAAATTTTACAAGAATAAATTATAGTTGGTAAAGATTTTCTTAATTTTAAAAATCCAGCACTTGTTGCCATTAATTTTAATTTTTCTTCATTATTTTGTTGTATTGATGGAGTTGAATTAAATCTTGAGAATTTATTTAATTTTTTTTTTTTTTCACTTTTTGAAGAAGATTCTTTTTCTTTAAGACGTGAAGCTAAAGAAAATAATTCACGTGTTGAGCTACTTTTTTTCCTTTGTAAAGTTTTATTTTCAATTTGATTATTAGTAAATTTTTTCTCTATTTTTATTATATTATTATTTGAAAAAAATTTATTATCTTTTTTTTCATTTGAATTATTTTGAGTATTTAAATGATTTTTTTCTTTTGATTTACTATTTGCAAATATATATTGAGTATCAATTAAATTATTATCTTTATGATTTTTTTCTTTTTTATCATCAATAGTTTCAATATTAACAATTCCTTCAATTTCATAAATATTTCCTTTTGATTTATTAATATAATTTTTATAAAATAAATCAATTTCTTCATTATCAAATGGTTTTTTTTCATAAAAAAAGGAAAGAATTGGAATAATAAGTTCATAATTTTCTTCATCAATAATAGAATGTTTAAATTGAGTTATATCCATTTTTTCTCTTTTTCCAAATATATCATTTAAAGCTTCATATAATTCTTCTTCACAATTTACCATTCCTTCAAAATCATATAAAACTGGAATATAAGATAAAACAACTCTTATATCATCTCTATTAATATAACCATCATTATTAAAATCATAAAAACAAAAAATAAATTTAATTATTTTTCTCAAACTTTCACAAAATAATAATGACATTCCTTCAATGAATTCTCTAGGAGATAAATAATTATCTTTATTTGTATCAAAAATATTAAATAATCTTATATTTATTAACCCTGGAAGTGGAAAATATTTTGAAAAAGATATTCTATTTATTCCATTTGTTTTTTTCGATGATTGAAGAGATAATTCTCTCCAAATTTCTGATAAATATAAAGTAAAACCAATAATTGATTTTACTTGATATTGAGATAAGAAAGTTTCTATGTGTGATATACTTAAATTTCTTTGATGTGAATCTTTTAATTTTAATAAGGATAAATTTGTTTGTAATAATATTGTTTTTAATTTTGGTTTATCTCTCTTCACATCTTTTGATAATGATCTCATCCAAATAATTTAATATAATTATTTAATAATATTTCAATATTATAAACTAATTTATAAAATATATATTAATTAAAGTGTAAAAATTTTCTATTTTTATTTTTTATTTTTTTCTGTTGATTTAGATTTAGATTTTGATTTTTGTATATTTCTTTTATATATCTTTGGAAAATTTTCTATTTTTTTTTTGAAATGAAATTTATTTAAAATACTTATTTTATTTATACTTTTTTTATTTTTTTTATTTCTACTTATAAAATCTACTAAATTATTTCTAAAACTTTTAGTTGTGTTATTGTTGTAATAATTATTATTATTTATTTCTTTTTTTCCGAATTTAGTTTTTAACAAATTTTTAAATAAATTTAATTCTTTATATTCAATATCTCTTGTAGTCATTAATAAATTATTTACTGAACTCGAATTTATCATTGATGTTTTATTTCTTTTTTTAATTTTTCCTTTATTATATTTGTCTAAATCAATATTTTCTTTTAAATTTAATTCTTTATTTTCTAAATAATTATTATTATCATTTCTTGTTACTTCTTTTTTATTAACAGTATATTTCGATGTTTTTATTTGACATAAATCTGATTGAGAATTATTATTAAAAAATGACCTATTTTTTGAACATTTATGATTTTTTTTAATAACATAAATAATATTTATTTTATTAGTAAGTTGATTTGTTTTTTTTGGATTTTTTTGTTTTAAAGAATTATTAATATTTGAATTATTTAGATTATTACTTTTTGGATTTGAAATACTTCTCTTAATAGTATTTCTTGCAGTTAAAGGTGATTTAATATAATTTTCATTTGAAGAAATTACTGGATTATTTTTTCCAAATCTATAATTTAAAGGATTATTTATGCTCTGTGAAATATTATTATTACTATTTGATTTATGATATGTATAATTATTTAAATTTATTGATGATGAATTTTTAGTTTTTGAATATGTACTAATATTATGTTTTGAAAATGTAGAATATTCTCTTCTACTTAAACTTCTCATTTTATGAGATGAATTATAATTTCTCTTTGTGAACATTAAATTCTTTTTTGTTAATTTTAATAAATTATATTCTAATTTTTCAATTAAACTTTTTTCTGAATTTGGATTATTACTTTCATTATTTCTTTCTTTAGAATTATTTTTTTTAGAATAAATATTTAAAATTTTATTATTAAAATGATTCCAATTTGAACTTATTTTTGAAAAATTAGGGGAATTATTTCTATACAAATTAGTTACAGAATTACTTATATATTTTTTTAATATATTATTACCAAAATTTGAAGGAGATTTAATATTAAATTTATCATTATTATTTTTTTGAGAAACTTTATGCTGACGTGGAGAAATCCTTTCAATTTTAATATAATTATTTGCGTTATTATTCGCATTTTCTAATTTTTCAATTGTATCAATTATATCATTAATTTTTTGATAAAATTTTTGTTCCTCAATTTTATAATCCTCTCTATTTATATTGAATAAAATTTCAATATTTTCTTTATTAGTAGAATTTAAAATTGAATCTATAACTTCTGTAGAAAAAACATCTTTTTCATTTTTAAAAGAAATAAAAGAACTTTTATTATGATTGTTTTGAATATCTTCTTGAATATCAATCATTCTTTGCTTTTTTTGAATATTTTTATAAAAATATTTACACTCTGGTAAAGACGTATAATTAGGATAAATTTTTGAATAAGTATTATAATATTCAAAAAATTTTGGTAATCTAATTAAAGTTTCAAAATTTTTATAATATCTTTTTAAAAATTCACTATTATCATCATAAATTAAATAATCTTTAAAGAGAGTGACTAAATGGGTCTTTTCATTATAGATTATATCATTTATTATGTTAATTAAGTAGTTTATTGGTTTTGTATAATATTTTTTTACTAATTTATGATAGACATATTTTTCAAATTTAAAATTATCTATTTTTATTTGATTCCTTGATTGAGGTTTATTTAAAGATTTTTGATAACTTTTATTATGATATTCTGATAAAGACATATTGAAAAGTTTTTTTTAAAATATGAATTTTAAAATTTTTTTAAATTATACATAAAAATTTTTATATAAAAAATTTATTAATTTTATTTCTATAAAAATTCGAATTAAATAAAAAATGAGTTTAACAACCATTGAAAATAATGTAAATAAAAACTTTTATTTAATTTGTTTAGTTTAGAAATAGTGCTTTTAAATCAAAAAAAAGACCAAATTTAGAAATATCTTTAGATTCTTATATAATAAATATCCCAATTAGAAAAAAAAATCACAATATGAGTGGAAATGTATTTAAAAATTTTTCAACAATTTCAAATTATAAAACAAATAATTCACAAATAAAAAGAAGTGTTTCAGATTTTAATAATCATTTATTAGATTCTTATCAAAATATTTCAAATTCTTTTTTAGTACCTGATTGTCAAATGAATAAAAAAAAAATTCCAAATTATAATTTGTCAAAAGATAATATTAATGATTTTGAAAATGGGTTTAAAACATTGAGAGATTTACGTTCAAATAATAAAATAAAAAGTGATAATTTTATAAATTCTTTTTCTCCAATGTCAACTCTTAGAAATGATAATTCATTAGAAAAAACTATAAAAAATATCAATTTTGTCAAAAAAGAACTTACTTGGGAATTAAGACAAAGACCTAATAGAAGAGTATTTTCTAGGGAATATGAACTTGAAAGAATAAATAAAATATTAGATAAAAAAAATAAAATTAACCTTAATTCAATAGAAAATGGAAATAATAATTTAAGAAGTTCTTTTTTAAGATATCAAGATAATAATTTAGCAAAATCTCAAAATTTTAGTTTAAGTTCAAATAGTTCTTTGAAAAATAAAAATTTATTTAAAGAAAGTAATATAAGAAAACCTAATATTTATAATCTTAAAAAGTTCGAATTTAATCAAAATTATCTAAAACCTTTTAAAAAAGGAAAAATCATTAAAAGATTTCCTCAAAATGAAGTGGAAGAATTTACTAATGGATTAATGTTTTCTCCTTATGATTAATATGAAACTATTAATTTTTTTTAGTATTTTTTTTAAATAAATTCTCAAAGAATAATATTTTATTATAAATTTAAACTTCAATTTATACTAAATAATAAAAAATTCTTTAATAAACAATACATTATTTAAAACTTTATTTTTCCTTAAAATTTAATAAATAAGAAAACTCCGTTCATTATTTTGATTATTATAATTTAAATTTAAAAAAGTTATAAAATATATTTTGTATTTTATAAAATAATTTAAAATAAATTTAATAAATTATGATTTATAATTTTTATTGATTTAAATTTTGTGTTTTAAATATGAATAGATTTAATAGTAAATTATATTACAAACCTCCTCCAGTAAAACCATCAAAAAAACTTCAAAATCAACAACAACCAGAATGGAATTCATATCAAACAGATTTAAATAGATATAAATTATCAAATGCAGAAGCAATTAAAAAGAAAATAAATTCTGTGAGTAAAAATTTAGAAAGTGCAAAAAAAGAATATCAAAATATGATTTTAAGTGGAAAAATTTATGCTGATGAATTTCAAAATGATTTTTATGATCCTCAAAATAAAAAAAAAATTATAAGAAAAAAAATCGATTTAACCCCTATGAATCGTTTTGAAAAAAAAATTATTGAAGTTCCAAATAAAGCAAATTTAATGAAAGGATATAATAATAATTTAGATAATAAAAATTATATTAATAAAAGGAGTAAATCTGGAATGTATAGAAAAACAAATCAAAATTCTGATATTCAAAATTTATATAACATTAATCAAATTAATAAAAATAAAGATAAGAAAAATGAAAGTGATGATGAAGAGATTAAAATGATTTATAATTCAAATGTTAATATGACAATTGCTGAAACAAAAGCAAAAAATAATCCTTTGAGTCATTTAAATGAAAATAATAATAATAATTTTTCTAATATTAATCATCCAGAAATATTTAATGAATTTGATAAAGCAATTCAAAAAATGCAAGATGCAATAGAAGAAAATCAAAATGAAAATATTAATCAAAATCCTCAAAATAATAAAAATAAAAAAAATAATAGAAATATAAATAAAAGACCTCAAACTGCACAAAACCAAAAAAATAAAAAAAATATTTCAAAAAACAATAATCAAAATATATTAGATAATAAATTTCCTACTTTTCAAATGGATGATGAAAATGTTAATTTAGATAATGTAGATGAAATTGAAAATAATATTAATCAAAATTTCTCTCAATTACAAGATTTAGATCAATATATGAGAAAATTAGATATGATGATTGATGATTCAAAAAAAAAATCAATGAATTCTCAATATCATAAAGATATAATAGGTAAAGAAGATGATTTTAATAATAATCAATTTAATAATAATTTCAATTATAATCAAAATAATAATATGAAAAATAATAATAAAAAAGAATTAAGTTTACCTTTAAAAGATATTCCTCAAACTATTCAAACAAATAAAGATTTTGAAGAAAAAGAAAAAATATATGATAATTATAATGAGCCAATTGAAATTAATCCAAACCCTGAAATAATAGAAGATAAAGGAGATTTTCAATATAATAATTATAATATTAATTTTGCGAGAAGTTTTGGAAATGAAGAAAAATATGAAGAAAGAAATAATCCTTATATTCAAAAATTTGAAGATAATAACTTTCAATATAATAGTATTCCTCAAAATTATAATGAAAAATTTAATGAAATGAATAATATTATAAATCAAAATAATGAAAACTATAATCATAATTTTGAAAATAATTTTAATCATAATAATAGTTTTGGAGATAATATAAAGATGAATGAAAATAATGATTTTAATAATAACAATATAAATTTTGCTAGAAGTTATGGGGAAGATAATAATAATTATGATTTTAGAGATGAAAATATTATAAATCAAAATATTCCTCAACCAACTCAAGAAGTAAAAAAATATACGTCTCCTATTTATAATAATAATATAGATATTCCTAATTCATACACAAATAATAATAAAACTTATATTAATGTTCAAGAAAATAGAAATGTTTTTAATAATGATAATGTATTATCAAATAAAATTGAACTTTATAATAATATTCCATTATATAAAAATCCAAATTCAAAATTGGAACAAAATAATAATATTCCTTTTTATCAGAAACAAAATAATCAACAAATGAATAATAATCAAAATAATAATTTTTCATATATTACAAAATTATTATCTCAAACAAAAGAAGAAATTGAATCATTAACTAAAGATATTGACTCTCCTCCAATGAATCTTTATAAATATAATAATAATATTAATAATTATTAAATTCATTTTTTATAATTTAATATTTCTTAATTTTTAAATGAATAAAAAATATAATTGATAATATAATAAAAAATAATTTTTTATTCTAATGTTTCAATTATTTTGATGTAACATATATTTAAATATATTAAAAGAAAATAGAATTACAATAATAGTTTAATTTTTTCAAAATATTGTTTTAATATGGTATATTGATAAAAATCATGAAAAAATTTTTTTCTTATTTAAAACAATCTATTAATTATATATTAATAAATTATAAAAAAAATAATGTCAGATAATAATGATAAAGTAAAAGAAGATAATAAAAAAGTAACAAATACTCAAAATAAAAAAGAAGAAGAAAAAAAAAATGATACAGATAAAAAAAAACAAACAGTTGAAAGTAATAAAGAAACATCTAAAAAAGATGAAAAATCAAAAACAGAAGTAAAAAAAGAAGATAAACCAAAAACAGAAGTTAAAAAAGAAGATAAACCTAAAGTTGAAGAAAAGAAAGAAGATAAACCTAAAACAGAAGTAAAAAAAGAAGTTGAAAAACCTAAAACAGAGGTTAATAAAGAAGATAAACCTAAAACAGAAGTAAAGAAAGAAGAAAAACCAAAAACCGAAGTAAAAAAAGATGATAAACCTAAAGCAGAGGTTAAAAAAGATGAAAAAGAAGTTAAAAATGATGAAAAAAAAGATGAAAAATCAAAAACAGAAGTCAAAAAAGAAGATAAGCCAAAAACAGAAGTAAAAAAAGAAGAAAAAAAAGATGATAAATCTAAAGTTGAAGAAAAAAAAGATGTAAAACCAAAAACAGAAGAAAAAAAAGAAGTAGAAAAACCTAAAACAGAGGTTAAAAAAGAAGATAAATCAAAAGTTGATGAAAAAAAAGATGATAAATCAAAAACAGAAGAAAAGAAAGAAGATAAGCCAAAAACAGAAGTAAAAAAAGAAGAAAAAAAAGATAATAAACCAAAAGTTGAAGAAAAAAAGGAAGATAAACCAAAAACAGAAGAAAAGAAAGAAGATAAACCTAAAACAGAGGTTAAAAAAGAAGATAAACCAAAAGTTGAAGAAAAGAAAGATGTAAAACCAAAAACAGAAGAAAAAAAAGAAGAAAAACCTAAAACAGAAGTCAAAAAAGAAGATAAACCAAAAACAGAAGAAAAGAAAGAAGATAAAACAAAAGTTGAAGAAAAGAAAGAAGATAAACCAAAAATAGAGGTTAATAAAGAAGAAAAACTTAAAACAGAAGTTAAAAAAGAAGATAAACCAAAAACAGAGGTTAAAAAAGAAGATAAACCTAAAGTTGAAGAAAAAAAAGATGTAAAACCAAAAACAGAAGAAAAAAAAGAAGATAAACCTAAAACCGAAGAAAAAAAAGAAAAAAAACCTAAAATAGAAGAAAAAAAAGAAGATAAACCTAAAGTTGAAGAAAAAAAAGAAGATAAACCTAAAACCGAAGAAAAAAAAGAAAATAAACCTAAAATAGAAGAAAAAAAAGAAGATAAACCAAAAACCGAAGAAAAAAAAGAAAATAAACCTAAAATAGAAGAAAAAAAAGAAAATAAACCTAAAACAGAAGAAAAAAAAGAAGATAAACCAAAAACCGAAGAAAAAAAAGAAAATAAACCTAAAATAGAAGAAAAAAAAGAAGATAAACCTAAAATAGAAGAAAAAAAAGAAGATAAACCAAAAACTGAAACAAACGAAAATCCAAAAACCGAAGAAAATAAAATAACTGAAATGATTCAATTAAAAAATGATTTAGGCCAAAAACAAGAAAATAACAAAAATGATGAAAATAAAGAAGAAATGCACAATAATTTATTTAATAATTTAAGTAATGTAAGTAAATCCTCATTTTCAATGTCAAAGAGTCAATTAGTGATAAAAAAAACAATAAAAAAATGGAAAAAAAAAATAGCAAAATTTATAGATTCAACTCCAGTAGTAATTATAATGTCAATTTTTACAGTTTTTGCATTATTTGCATCTGATATTCAATTAGCATTTTTAAGTATAAAAGTAGATACAGCATTTAATATAATAGAAATAATATTATTAGTATTATTTTCAACAGAATTAATATTAAGTACAATAGCAAAAGAAGGATATTTATTTAGTTTTTTCTTTTGGTTAGATTTAATTTCAACTATATCAATGATACAAGATATAGATTATATTATGAATCCTATTTTAGGTTATGAACCAATTAAAACTGAAACTTATACAAGAGGAAGAAGAAGAGCAAGTACTGCTCAAGCTGCAAAAGCTATTGCTAAAGTTTCTGCTGCTTCAAGAGCTACAAGAGTTTTAAGAATTATTAGAATTGTTAGATTAATTCGAATGGTTAAATTATATAAAAATGTTCTTCTTGAAAGAGAAAAAAAAAATAAAAAAATGCAAGAAGAAAAAAAGAAATTAATGGAAAAATTAGAAAATGAAAGATTAGAAAAAACTGAAATTTCTTCATCTAAAAGTTTAGTTAATTCTAGTGATGAAGAAAATATATTAAAAAATAGTTTAAATGAAGGTTCTAATAATAACAATAATAATAATAATGGAGGAAGTAATTTAGGAAGTGAAAATAATCATAATAATAATCTTAATAGTGAAAGTGAAAACGGAGTTATAAGTAGTAATAATAATAATGGAGATTTTTATGAAAATAATGGAGATTCAACAAGAAGACCAAGTAAAGGTCAAAACGTATCTAATGAAAAAAGAGATGTTGGAAAATCACAAACTTTAAAAAAATTAAAATTAAAAAAAGAGGAAAACGAAAGAAAACTTAGAGAAAAAGAAGCAGAAGAAGAAAGAAGAAAAAGATTTCAAAAAAGTAAATCTAAAACTTTAATAGGAAATAATGATGATGAAGATGATGAAAATGAACAATTAATAAAAGAATCAAAAATAAGTAAAATTGTAACAGAATCTTTAACAAAAAAAGTAATAATATTAATATTAGCATTATTATTAATATTTCCATTATTAAGTGATGATTTTTATGAAAGTGATTCATCAATAGTATATAATTTAATATCAGAACTTTTATCAACAAATTATGGAATTTTTACAGGACAAGGAATATTTGATAGAGCAATGAATTTAACAAATTTATATGATCCAAAATATCCTCCAATAAATATAACAATAGGAGGAGTAGTATTTTATCAAAATCCATTATATAATTCTAGTAATCATACATTTAGATATAAAGAATTAAAAACAGTTTATAGTGAAGATACACAAATAAGAATAGTATATTCAATAAAAAAAGAAACTAAATTACAAGGATTATTAAATTTATGTCAAACTATATTTGTTTGTATTTGTTTAACAGTTGCTTCATTGACTTTTGAAAAAGATGCTGATGATTTAGTTTTAGATCCTTTAGAAATTATGATAGAAATTGTAGAAAAAGTAGAAAAAGATCCAATTGGTGCTAAAAATATAGAAGAATTACAAGAAGGAGTAAAAGCCCAAGTAGCTCAATTAGAAGATCAATTAGAAAATCCAAATAAAAAAAATGATAATAATACTGAAAATTTTGAAATTTCAGTAATAAAAAGTGCAATTATTAAAATTTCTGCTTTATTAGCAATTGGATTTGGAGAAGCTGGAGGAGAAATTATAAAAAAAAATTTACGTCAAGGAGAAGAATTAAATCCTAGATTAATGGGTAAAAAAAAAACAGCAATTTTTGGTTTTTGTGATATAAGACAATTTGAAGAAATAGCATTAGCATTAGAAGAAAGAACAATATTATTTGTAAATGAAATAGCAGAAATAGTACATTCAAGTGTAGACAGATTTCAAGGAGCAACAAATAAAAATATAGGAGAATCTTTTTTAAATGTATGGAAATTTTATAATGTATCAAAGGTACATAATCATAAAGATGGAGAAGATAAAATAATAAAAAAAGATAATTTATTAGAAATAGATCCAGCAAATCCTCAAGTAGGAATAACAGCAGATTGTTCTGTTTTAGCATTTTTAAGAGTATTATTAAAAATAAATAAAAATTTAAATATTTTAGCATACCGTGAAAATGAAAATATATTAAAAAGAATACCAAATTTTAAAGTTAATATGGGATTTGGACTTCATTTAGGATATGGAATAGAAGGAGCTGTTGGTTCATCATATAAAATTGATGCAAGTTATTTAAGTCCTAATGTTAATATTGCTGCAAGATTAGAAACTGCAACAAGACAATTTGGTTTAAGTCTTTTAATTAGTGGAGTTTTATATGATTTATTTACTGATGATATGAAAAATATTTGTAGATATATTGATTGTGTTACTGTTAAAGGAAGTGAACTTCCTTTAGATTTATATACTATTGATTTAAATTTAAATGTTACTCCACAAAAAGAAAGTAAAATTATTATCGCTTCTAATAAAGATAAAAAAAATATTTTTGCTGAAAAAAAAATGCAATTAGAAAGTATGATTGAAGAATATGGTGCTGTTACTCCTTTAATTTTAGAAAAAGAAAGTTATACAGAATTAATTAGAGAAAGATCTGATGATTTTAAAGATAGTTGGAAAAATGGTATTGAATGTTATAAAAAAGGAGATTGGAAATTAGCTAATATGTATTTTGGAACTTGTTCTAAAATTGATCCTAAAGATGGTCCTACTAAAATTTTATTAGATTATATTAGAGCTAGAAAATTAGTTGCTCCTCCTGATTGGAAAGGTGTTAGGGAATTAACTAGTAAATGAATGAAATATAAATTCAATTTTTTTTTATTTTTTTTTATTTGGATTTTTTTTATTCTTTTTTATTTGTTTTCTTTTTTTTCTTTTTTATAGGTATGATATTTATTTATTTATAATGATTTTTTAGTTTTATTTTGTTTATGAATGTTATTTTAAAGGATTTTAGAATGAAAATATAGAAAAATTTTTATTTTATAAAAACTATTTGGAATATTTATTAATTTTTTATTTTTTACTTTTATAAATAAAATTTTTAAAAATTAATATTTTTATTCAGTGAAATTTTATTATCAATGAAACGAAAATTTTTTATTTATATTGTTAATCAATTTTTGAAAAAAGTAATCAAGTTATTTAAATAACAATAATAATCTAAAATGAAATAGGAACTCTGATTGGATATTTTTATAAGATTCCTTCAATATTATTATCTATTAGATTTAAATTATTTATTAATATTAATAAATCAAAAAATAATAAAAAAATAAGAAAATAAGAAAATAAATTGAATATCAAGAAATATAGTTTCATTATATTTAATTTTATATTTTTTCTAATTTTTATTCAATACATATTGAAAATATTTATTAACAAAAGTTGTTGACAATAAAATATAAAAAAATTGTTTTTTAATTAAAATTAGTATCAAAAAGATATAGATTCTTTTATCTTTTTAATTAATTATATTTTATTAATTTAATTAATATTACTAATTCATTAAACTTTGAATCTATTTTTGAAAACTAAGAGGAAAAAACTAATTATATTAAACTATATCAAAAATTCTTGCCAGTTTTTTTTCGAGTATTTTTTACCATTGATTTGAATTTTATTTTTTTTTCATATCTTATAATATAAATTACTTCTTAAGATTCAATGATTCATTGTCTGATTATTAATTATTTATTTCTATATTTTTTTCATTTTTTCAAATTGTTCCTATTTTTTCAACACATTATTTGAGTTTCTTTTTATTTAGATTGTTCTATTTTTTGAATTTTGAACTCTATCAATTTTTTTTAATATTTATATTTCTTTATATTTTTAAAATTAAATTTACTATCATTTAATAATCTTAATAATTTTAATTTATTATTTCACTATTAAATACCTTTACCAACTTATTATTAAAGAATAAAATTTATATAAAGCATTTTCATTTCTTTTGGAAATTTATGAATACCAGATAAATTTATCCATTTTCTAATCAATTAAATATATAATATATAAAATTATTATGAATGAGATGAAAATATAAAAAAACATATGAATTAATGAAAAATTAAAAATTTAAATAAAATAGAAAAAAATTAAGTAAATGTCATTATTAGATAAAGTTAATACTAAACTTCAAGCATATAAATTAGTTCATGATCCAACTCGTCTATTATCTTTATTATATTCAAAATATGGAGATATAGAAGAAGATTTAAATTATTTATATTTAAACCAAATATTGTATAATAGACCAAGTCATTATAATGTAATTTTTAAAGAATATCAATATAGTGATTATATTGACGAATTTTTAAAAAGATTTTATTCAGTAAAAGAATCTCATTCTAAAATTCCAAAATTAAATGAATATTATAAAAATTATCATCTTTTTTTTTGTAGACCTGTTTTTAGAAATTGGAAATTTTCAGAAATGATGCATAATTATGGAGACAATAGAGCAGAAGTTTTTTATAAAAATAATTATGCTACATCAAATGAAGAAGAAGATGAAGAAAAAGAAAGTTCAAGTGATTCTTCTTTATCTTCTTTAGATAATATAACTGATAATAAAACGATATTCGATAAAAAAACTAGATTAATAATTGATAATAATAACTCTAATAAAGGAACATTAACTCTTGATACTTCAAAAACTTTAAAATCTAGTTTAAATTTACTTACTAAAAGAAGTAAAGATGATTCCTTTATTAAATTTATTACTCCTTTTATTAAATATCAAAGTTCGTTAAAGAAAAAAAATAATAAAAAACAAAATAAAACAACAACTAATAATTATCAAAAAAATAAAATAAATCAAAGGAATAAATTTAAAAATAAAGAATTGAAAAAAAATAATAGTAATAAAAAAATAAAAAATTCAATTTATAATTTTGTTAAAAATGATTTTCATTCTGATATAAAACATAATCAAAAAAAAATATTTTTATCACCAAAATTAAAACCTTATTTATCAAATTACAAATCAAATTTAGAAGAATTTAAAAAGAATAAAAATAAATTGGTAAGTAATGGAATAGAAAAAACAAAAAATAAAACATATAACAATAATAGCAATAATAATAATAGTAATAATAATAATAGTAATATGAATTCAAATTTTAGAAATTTTTCAAAATTATCAATAACTCTTAATATAAATAATTTAAATAATAATGTAAATTTCAGTAATACAATGAGAAATAGTAATATTATGAGTACAAATATGAAAAATAGTAATGGAAGTAATTCAAAATCAAAAAATAAAAGAAATAAAATTCCAAATGGAAATAATAATCATATTTCAAATAATCAAAGTGCTGGAACTACAATTCAAAAATCAAAAAATAAAACATATGATATTAAAAATGTAAATTCTATGAATGATTTAAAAAAATTTCATTCTAATTCAAATTTTTCTGCTTTTAATCATCAACAAAATACTATGAGAAATAAAAAAAAGAATAATTATGGTTCTAATTTTAATTTAGTTAAAAATCCTATTTCTGCAATTCAAGCTAATTTAAATGGAGGAATTCATTTTAATAATAAAATATCTCTTATTTCAAAAAATAAAACTCATCATCATAGTAATAATAAAATTTCAAATATAAATTATAATCCTTCTTCTTCAGTACCTAAATATTCATGGAATAAAAAAGAAAAGGAAAAAAATAAAAAAGAATATAGTAAAACAAATAAAGAAATTATAAATAATAAATATAGTAAAGAAAAATCACAAAATAATAAATATAGTAAAGAAAAATCCCAGAATAATAAATCAAGTAAAGAAAAAAAACAAAATAATCATAAAAGAAAATATAATATTTCATATACAAATACCATAAATTTAAATAATTTACTTTTTTCAAGTCAAAGATCAACATCTAATACATCAAACAATAATATTTTATCTCCGAAAAAAACAATACAAAGTAATAAAATAATGATGAATTTAAATAATAAATATAATTATTCAAGAAATAAAAAACATATAATGACACATACTCAAACAAACATAAAAAGTTTTAGAAAAGAACAAATAACTCAAAAAACAAAAAGTATTGATGAACAAAAAATAAAATTAAAAAATATTTTATTTGGAATAAATAAAAAAGAACATAATTATAATATGAGTCAAAGATTAGTAAGTCAAATTGAAGAATTAATTAAAAAAAGTAAAATACCTTGTATTAAACATCATAAAGGCAATTCTAATATTATTTTTTATAATGGCAATGAAAAAGGAAGTAAGAAATCTATTATTGAAAATTCTAATACTTCTACACATAATACTCATAGTGGAAGTAATATTTCTTGTAGAAATTCTTCAAAACCAATAAATTTAAATATTAATTTAAATTCAAGAATAAATTCTGAAGATCGAAAAGATAAAATTATTAGAATTATATCTTCAAAAAAATAAAAATTTTTTAAGTTTAATAATATTTATATTTTCCATTTATAATCTTTTTATATTATAAAAAAATTTAATAAATATATATTTTTCTTTTAAAAATATTTAAAGTAAATAAATTTAACAAATTTATTATGGGAGATGAAATCAATGACCTTAGAAATTCCAAAGATAATAATAATATACAATATATAACACTTGGTTCATGGATATTAATTGCATTATCAATTTTTTCTTGTTTATCAAGAAATGATTATAATCTTATAGGTGGAATAATTATATTAATGATTTTCAATCAATATTATCAACAAAATCAAAAAATGGTTTTAAAAATTATAATTCATATTTTTGCTTTTTTATCCATTGTTGATCTATTATGGTTAATTATAATGATGTTTTCTTGGACTCATGATAAAAGAACTTCTAAATATTGGCAATCTTTATTTTTCATTCATAATTTAATATATTTAATTGGAGTAATTGAATTTTTAGGAAAAGGATATTTAATTTATGTTTTGTATGAAGAATGTAAAAAAGAAGGAATTGAAAATGATTTATTGAATTTCAAATATAATATTAAAAAAGAAGAAGATAATTAATTTTGAAAAATTTTTTTATTTAAAATTTAAGATTTTTTATAAAATTAATTTTTAATTTAAAATTTATTTATTGATTTATTTGAGATTCTGCCATTTTCATCCATATTTTTGAAACAGGAGAAGTAAATATATTTTTTATACATTTAATACCTAATTTTCCTCCTGGAAGAAAAGTTAAAATAAATAATATTAAACTTATAAATTGGAAAATTGAACAAATTAAAGAAATTAAATAATGTTTTCCCAAAGAAAAACCACATCCAATAAAAATAGATATAATAAATATTATTGTTATCCAAAATCTTTCTTTTGAAAAAATTTTATCCATATATTTTTTTGTACCATACCAAAATAAAAAACTAATTAAAAAAAGTATTGAACCTACAGAAAAACACATTGAAAATTTAGCAGGAGAAATAATAATTGTTGGAATAAATATTAAACTAAAAATTAAAAGCAAAATTCCACTTCCTAATAAAGTTAAAAAAATTAAAATATTCCTTTCAATTTCTATTTTACTTATTAAATAATCTTTAATTTTATCTTTATATGTTTTTTCTTCTTCAATTTCATTTGAACTTGAAATTTTTATTTCATTAGATTTATTTTCTTCATTATTTTTATTTTTATTATCTTTATTTAAAGAAGGAATCATATTTTTCATAGTTTTTACTTTATTAAAAAATCCTTTTAATTTATTATTATTATTACTATTATCATTATTATTATCTTTTTCAAAAGTTTTAGAATGTGAAATTCCTTTAAAATTATCATTAGAAGGATTAATTTCAATATTTTGATTTTCCATATTTAAAAATTGTATAAAAAAAAACAAAAATTTAGAAATAAAAAAAATAAAAAAGAAAAAATGTCAAAAAACAAAAGATTTAATCGTAATGAAAACAATATGTTAATAGGAATAATAGGAGATGAAGAAACAGTAACAGGATTTTTATTAGCAGGAATAGGAGAAAGAAATGAAAATTCAACAAATTTTTTAAAAGTAACAGCAGAAACAGATAAATCAATAATTCAAGAATTTTTTGAATCATTAGTTTCAAGAAAAGATATAGGAATAATATTAATTTCTCAAGATGTTGCTGATAAAATAAGAGAAACATTAGATGCTTATGATGAAATTATTCCTACAGTTTTAGAAATTCCTTCAAAACAACATCCTTATTCAATTGAAAAAGATAGTGTTATGCAAAGAGCTTTAAGACAATTATATGGACAAAATATTCCTGAAGAATTAAAATAAGAAATAGAAAATTTAATTTTGAATTATATAATATATTTAAAAAATATTATTTTGAAAAAATAAAAAGGGAAATAGTTAAATTTTATTTAATTATATAAAACTTTACTAAATATTTATTTTTGAGCTTTATTATTTTTATTTTTTTTTCTTATTTTTGAAAAGTATTATAAACTTGACATATAAGTAGGTATTTTAGATTTAATTTCTTTTAAAGCTTCAGGTCCTCCATTAATTTCAAAAATTCTTAATAAATCAAAAACTCTTTCTTTATATTTTAAATTAAAACTTCTTCTATTAATACTTTGTAGAAAAAGATGTAAATATTGATTTAAATTTTCTTTAACTAATTCACTTAATTGTTCGGCAATATTCATAGCTTCTAAAAAAGTATCTTCTCTATTACAATTTAAAGCCATTTTTAAAGGATCAATTAACCTAGGTAATATTTGTAATATTTTTTCAGAAGCACCTTTAGCAAAAAGCATTTCTCTAACACATTGTTTAGCTAAAAAATTATATGGATGTTTAGTTTCTAAAAGTCCTTCAAAACAAATAATTAAAGTAGGATCATAATCTAAATTTTCAGGAGGAATTGACCAATTTAATTTCATATTAACATTTCCATGTTCAATTCTACAAGGAATTCCTCCTGCTGAATAAACATATCCAAAATTAGTTTTATGTTTATTTCCAACTGCAAATGGATCTTCTGTTTTTATATTTCTTAATTTTGCTGTTGGACGATTTGCTTTTGTTACATCCCAATATGCATTATGTAAATCATATATTACACTATTATCTAAATTATTTCTACCATATATTGAATATTCGTGCTTAAAATTAAAATTTTTGGAATTAAATGGTTTATTGTAATTTAATGGCTTTTGATTTGAAAAATTGTTTGATTGATGTATTTTTATATTTGAATAATTTATTTTTGGATTTTGTAACTTTTTCTGAGAAAAATTTATTTGAAATGGCTGACGAGAGGATTTTGGCTTTATTATTTGAGGCTTTTCATTGGTTTGGGAATTTTTATTTTGGGTGTTTGGGATTATTTTAAATTTTTGCCTATTTGGAATTGAGGATTTGGCTATTTTATTATTCATTTTTTTTTTTTAAGTTTTTTTTAAAATTTATTTTAAGTTTTTTTTTAATTAAAATAAATCTAATATTTCTCAAAAGAAAAAAAAATTAATAAAAAAAAGCTATTTTTAAATATAATTAAAAAAAACTAACTAAATTTAAATAAACAATACAAAAAAAAAGCTATAAATTTCAAATCAAAAAAAAATAAAAAAAAACTATCTTTCATCAGACATAAATTTTTGTAACTCTGGAAAAGCTTTTGCTTGTCCTTTATTTAATTCTTCATCTAAAAGAAAAGAATGCATTAAAGCATCAGAACTCATTCCTATAACACTCATACAAACCATTCCAAGAATAAAACCAATCATAACCATAGCAAAAACAGGTAAAACAGGAGAATTTAATTTATCATTAAAATATTCAATTTCAGTAATAACATAATAACCAATAACTCCTGAAGCAGCAGAAATAAATAACATTCCAAAAAGAGAAAAAAAATTTCCTATTAAAATTAATGCTGAAAATCTTCCTAAATTTCTGATTAATAAACCAAATCCTTCCCAAGCTGCAGTACAAAAATTTTCTCCTTTTAAAGCAATTTGAATATAAGCATGTTTATTAATAAATTCTATTGTTCTTGCAATACATTCCATACAACATTGACAACATGAAATTACACATCTATAACATTTTGATTTTTCACTTTTTTTTCCATAAGTTTGATCTATTCTTTTTTTTACAAATTCCATACAAAACATTATAAATCTTATTATTGCAACTATTAAAGAACCAAATGCTAAAGAACCTAAATGAAATCTAAATGCTCTTCTTAATGAAGTACTTATATAATTTACATCTAATCCTTTTTCATGTATAAAATACCAAATACAAGCACTTGAAGCATAAATGAATTGTGCTAAAGCTTCTAAAAATTCATTTATATAAAATAATGAAAATAAATGAAACCACCATGCATATCTTATTTTTTTAGTCCATTTTACTGAGGCTATTACTTTACTATTTTCATTTAATTCTCCTGTTGAATATAAATATATTGATAATGTTACCCAATAAGCATAAAATACTCCTGTTATTAAAAAAAATATAAATGGAACAAATATTATACAACAATTATTATGAATATATTTTGCTGTTGCTTCAATTAAAGCAACTCCTAATCTAATTCTATTACACATGCATAAAATAAAAATAATATAAATTACATCTAAACCAATACAAACATAACAAAGTGCATTCATAGTATTTTGATAAACTTTATCTTCAATTTCTTTATAATGATCAGCTCTTAATTTAAAAACAATAGCTAAAACAATAAGAGCAGCAAAAACTAAAAGAATAACAAAATAAACAATAAAAGCAGCACATAATCTTATAAATAATAAAAATATTAAACATAATATAAAACTCCATCCTAAACTTCCTAAAATTGCAGGCCAAGTTACATATAAATCAGCCATCCAAGTTGTTAATCTATCTCCACTAAAAAATGACCAATTTATTAAAGAATTTGCACTTTCTTCAGAAGTTGTTTGATTTAATGCTGATATTTTAACATATTGTTCTCCATCTTGTTCTATAATATTATCTGGATCTTTTAATGGATCATATACTTCATTACCATAATTATATGGTATACAAAATCTTTCTATTAGACTTTTTGATGTATAATAATTTATTTTTGTAACAGTACAATTTGGATTATTATTTGTTGGATAACAATCTAATGTATATGTTTCTTGGGATTCTGTTAAAGAATCTTTTGGACATGTTTTTACACAAATTCCATTTATTATTTCTGATATCTCTAAATTTTTTAAATTTTCTATTGAATTATAAAAATATAAATATTTATAATCTTTTCTATCATTTCTTCCACATTCATTTCCATCTTCATCATAAGGATATAATATTAATGCTGGATCTCCATTTTTAAATCCTAAAACTGCAACTACAACACATACTATAAGAAATAATATAAAAAATAAACAACATAATATATCTCTACATTTTCTATTTTCATCTGATAATGGACCATTTTTAAATACATCGGGATTACTCCATTTAAATTCTTTATATTTTTTATATGGGTCTTTTATTTCTGCTTTTTCATCTGACATTGTTTTTTTTTTAATTTTTTTTTTTCTTTTTTTATATAAATTCTAAATATATTTTTAATTTTGTTTTGTTATTTATTATTTTTGTTTTTTATTCATAAATTTTTATAATTTTTTCCATGTTTGAGAAAAATTTAATTTATAAAAGATTAAATTCTTCTTTAAATTTAAGTAAATCAAAAGCGGCATATTCATTTAGTAAATCAGAAAGATTTAATAGAAATAAAAGTATAGATAATAACTTTTGTTTTTATAATTTACCATCAACAAGATCTCAAAGAAGTACAAGTTTTGGATATGGAAATAAAATAAATTTTTTGGAAAGTAGAAATTCATGTAATTGTCTATATAATATTCCATCAATTTTTGAGCAAAAATATTATAATTCCCCGAAATATACATTTGGTTTAAAAATACAAAATAATAAAATTATAAATATGGGACCAGGACCCAAATATTATATTAGAGAAAAAATTGGTGATAATTCACCAAAATATTCTTTAGGATTAAAATTCAATAAAGATTTTAATAAAGGTAATACACCTGGTCCTGGGACTTATTTTTATCAAATTATTAAAAAAAATTTATCAAATCCAAATATATTTTTAAATACGAAAGAAAAAAGATTTAATTATAAAAATGAAAAATCTCCTGGTCCAGCACAATATAAATTACCTAATTTAATTACTAGAAATGGGTTTATATATATTAGTAAATATAAAAGTAGTAATGCAATAACAATTGGAGGAAAAAATAATAAATTTAAAAATATTGAAAATACTCCTGGACCAGGACAATATAAATCTTTTTCTGAATTTGAAGGATATGATGATGATATTATATTTAAAAAATAAAGTGTTTGATATAAATTAAAATAGTATTTATTTTTTTTGAAAAAAATATTTAGAAACTAAATTGTTTTTTATTAATAAAATTATATAATTTATTTTATTAAATAACTAAAATACATACATTAAATGATAAATAATTTAATATTCATCATCTTTTAATTCAATTTCATAAGTTTTTTCACTTTCTTTATCTCCCATATAACCATTATCAGATTCAACATTATCATTTACACCAATA
The DNA here is from genome assembly GCA_023805745.1 of Isotricha sp. YL-2021b. Lineage (NCBI taxonomy): Eukaryota > Ciliophora > Litostomatea > Vestibuliferida > Isotrichidae > Isotricha > Isotricha sp. YL-2021b. Next base: position 53,044 of record JAJJKW010001466.1, on the reverse strand, counting down.
TTATTAAAAGCAGAAGAAACAACATGTTGATTAATACTATTTCTCATTCTTTCAACAAAACTATCTTTAGTTTCTCTTTTCCCAAAAATTTGTTTATTATTATTTTCTTTATAATAATTTCTAAAAATAAAAGCTAAAAATAATAAAAAAACTCCAAAATATGCAATAAACATTAAAAATAACATTCCAATTTTATTATTAATATAATAAAAATTTTGTTGAACAAAACCATAAATATAAGGAGCAGGGAATTTACCTAAAAAAGTAGTAATTAAACTATTAATTCCATTACCTAAACCTTTTAATTCTTTTGGAATTGACCATAAAATTAAACCAGTATTAACTGGAATAACTGCAGAATTAAAAATAAAAAAAAAGCACATAATTAAATTAAAATTATTAACATTTTTAGAAAAATATATGAAAGAACCAATTATTGAAGCAATTAATTGTAAAAAAAATATTAAAAGAACACTTTTCTTTTTTTCATATCCTCCTGTTAAAGAACCTAAAAATCCTCCTAAAAAAAGTCCTAAACAAGGTCCTCCAACAATAACAATAACATATGATATTATTTTTGATATATTATCTTTTACATTTAATTGCTTTTCTAAAAAATCTGTCAACCAAAAACCTATTCCAGAACAAATAAATTGTGTTGTTGATTTATATAAAACTGTACATAAAAAAATTTTATTTGATAATATTAAAAATATATTATTGCAAAATGAATTATTTTCTTGATTTTTATTCTTATTTGGAATATAAAAAATAGAAGTTGATCTTTTATTATTTAAAAGAGAATCTTTATTTAAAGTACTTGGTTTTTCAATTTGATATTTAAAAAAAACATTTTTGGCAAAATAAGTTTTTGGATAAAATAAAATAATAGAAAGTAAAATTAATTCACAAATGAATTCAATTTTAAAACCTAATCTCCAATTTTTACTTCCAATAAAAGAATTAATTAAATAACCAGAAACCATTCCTAAAGGAGCTGCTAATTGAATAAAAGTCATCATTAAAGTTTTTCTTTTTTGAATTCCAAATTGATCAATCCAAATTGGAAAATATATAAAACCAAAAACTTGACAAATACCATTTATTCCTCTTTCAATATTTAATAATTTTTTATTTTCTGTAATTGTAAATAAATATATTGTTATTGAACTAATAAAAAGGGGAATGATTAAAATAAATTTCCTATTGTATTTATTTATTATTAACATAAATATTAATGTTCCAATTATTCTTCCTCCTCCATTAAAAGTTCCTAATAAACCAAATTCTGTATCATTTAATTTAAAATCTTTTTTTATTTGTGAAGTTGCTGCATTAAAAATTCCAACATTTAACATTAATACTATATATAATAATGTAAATAAACCCATTAATGACCATCTTATTCCTTTATTTAATGAAAATTCTTTTATTTTTGAATGACTATCTAAAAGTGATATACTCATTTAATAAAATATTAAAATTTTTATTTTTTTCAATTTTTTTTTACTTTATTTAATGGAATATAAAAGAAAAAAAAGGGAAGATAACAATAATTCAAATTTTAATCAATTTACACAAAATTTTCAACATCCAAATTATCGTCCAAATACTTTTACATTTCAACCTATATCAAAAATTCCTCCATTAACTCAAAATGAATTAGAAGGAATAGTTATAGATTATTTAATAAATAATTTATCATTACCAATTGATTCTTTTACTCTTTTAAGAAATATAAAAGCATCATTTAGAAATACAGAATATTCAGTTTTTGTATTTAAAAATTTAGATATTAATTCAGTAATAAGAGATTTAATTTCAAATAATTTAATAGAATATGATGAAATAGCAATAAACTTAAAAAGATGTTATTTCATAAGAAACATTTTCTTAGAAAAACTAAAACAATATAAAGAAGAAAATCAAGAACTTTTTACAATAAACGAAGACTATGATAAATATATAGAAAAAGCAAAAACAATATCATTAAATGTTTTAAAAGGAAATTATAAAATAAACACTGAAGATGACTTAGTAAAATTATCATTATTAAATTCCAATGATTACTCATATTATTATAATATAAATCAAATAAATGATTATACAACAAAAAAAAGACAAAGAGAACAAGAACAAATCCAATTTCAAACCCATCAAAAAAAATCGGAAAAAATAAACAACGAAGAGGAAGAATTTATAAATAATTTCCTATATGCTCCAACAGCAATAGCAATGTTATCAAGTGATCATTACAACGATGCAAAAAATTTATTAAGTCAGAATTTTTCAGGAGATTATTCAAAAGTATTAGAAAAAATAAAAACAAAATACGGTTCATCAATGTTAAAACCATTTTGCGAATATGGAACAAGAGAAGAATGTGCTAAACATATGAAAGGAGAATGTCATAAAGTACATTTTAAACCAATAATAGGATTACATACAGATACATCATTAGGAGATTGTTCTTATTTAGACACATGTCGTCATATGGAAATATGTAAATTTGTACATTATCAAATAGAAGAAAGTGAATCAATACCGTCAAATAGGAAAGAATTAATATTAAATGGAGATGAGAAAAATCTTCCTTCTCAATGGATAAATTGTGATATAAGAAAATTTGATTATACTATATTAGGTAAATTTGATGTTATTATGGCTGATCCTCCTTGGGATATTCATATGGATTTACCTTATGGAACTTTAAGTGATGATGAAATGAAAAATTTACCTGTTCGAAATTTACAAGATGAAGGTGTTATTTTTTTATGGGTTACTGGAAGAGCAACTGAATTAGCAAGAGAATGTTTAGAATTATGGGGTTATGAAAGAAGAGAAGAATTAGTTTGGATTAAAACTAATCAATTACAAAGATTAATTAGAACTGGAAGAACTGGACATTGGTTAAATCATAGTAAAGAACATTGTCTTATTGGAATTAAAGGAAATCCGAAAATTAATAAAAATGTCGATTGTGATGTTCTTGTCAGTGAAGTTAGAGAAACTTCGAGAAAACCTGATGAAATTTATGAATTAATTGAAAGAATGAAACCTGGAGGAAGGAAATTGGAATTATTTGCTAGAGCTCATAATAGGAGACAAGGATGGATTAGTTTAGGAAATCAGTTACCAGGAGTTTATTTTGTTGAAAAAGATATGATTGAGAGATTTAATAATGCTTATCCTGATAAACAGTTAACTGAAGAAATTATGAATATGAATAGAGAGAAATCTACTATTAAAAAAGAAATTTAAATGAAAAAATGGATTTTTTTTCAATTGAGATTAGGATTTAAATTAGTTTTTAGTTTTAAGATATGTATTCAAGAATTTTTATGTTTTTTTTTATTTATTTTATTATTGTATATTAAATTTTTATTTTATCTTTTATATTTGTTTGTTTTTTTTCAAAGTATTTTATTTGAATTTTTTAAAAAAAAAAATAATTGTTATATTTTTTATATTTAATAGACTTAAATAAATTTAAAAATTAAATTTAAAACAAACTTTTCACTTTAAAACCATAAAAAATGAATACAAAATTAGATTCAATGAATATGAAAACAATTCCAAAATTTACAGAAGATGATTTAAAGAATAAAATGCCTCAATCTCAAGAAAGAATATATAGAATGCATAAATATCTTTTAGGAAAAAATCGTCAAATTGATTTAAATATTTCAGCATTTGATACAGAACAAAATGTAACAAAAGCAGAAAGTATAAATTCTCAAAATAAAGAAATATTAAATAAAAGTTCAATTCCAATTAATCATAGATTTTCTGGTTTTAGAAATTCTATGTTTGATATTTCTATAATTAAATCACCTTCAACTGAAAAATCAAATACAAAAGGAATTTTACCTCCAATTAAATATAATTTTTTTGCTGATGAAGAAAATTTAAAAAAAGAATTAGAACAAGCAAAAAAAAGAAGAAGTATGATGAATGGTCAAATGAATTGTCAATTAAAAGATTTAGATACTCAATTTGTTATAAATTTATCTTCTTTTAAAAAAAATTATTCTTATAATACTGAAAAAAAATTATTTAATAGTTCTTATGGAATAAAAGAAAATTCTAATTTTTCACTTGATAAAAAAGAATTAAGTAATTTAATTAATGATTTAGATAATTGTAAAATGAAAAGATGTTCAAAATTTTCTAATTTTAATCCTATTGAAGGAAAAGTTAATGAAGAAGATAATGAAGAAAATGATAGTGATTTTAGTGATTTTGATTCTGATTGTAATTAATTATAATTTAAAGAAGATTCTTTGTATATATTATATATATAAAATTGAATATATATATCTCTCGTGATTAAGTTAATAAGAATAATTGATTTTTTATTTCTCATTTTAATTTTTATTTAATTATTATTTTTTTATATATTTTTAATTTTTAATCTTATTAGGGAATTTTTTTATAGATTAATAATAAATTTTAAGTTCTTTATTTATATATTATTAACATTAATAATTTTAGTTTTTTGATTAGCTGTAAAAAAGAATATATTTTTAAAGAAATAAAAAAATTATAGTTTTTTCATCTATAATTACAACAATTATGATTATTCATTTTTTTTTTCATTATCGACATTATTATTATTTATATTTTTAGTCAATCCTTCAAAATTATTATTTAAATTAAAAAAATTTGAACTACTTTCTTTTTTAAAATCAGGAGTTGATTGTTGACTTTGATGAGTAAATAAAGTTCCTTTACCAAAAGTTTTTCTAAAAATAGGATTAGTTCTTTTATTTATATTTAAAGATTTAGTTTCATAATTAATAATATCAGGATAAATTTCTTTTAATCTTTGAGTTCTTTTTGCATCAAATTCATTAAAATTTATTCCTAAAATATGATTTAATCTTTGTTTTTCAATTTTTTTTATTATTGGTTCATAATTTTCAACTTTATTACTAAAAGCACTTTTTGTTGATAAGATTTCTTGGAATGAATTTTTAGTTTTTATTTCTATATTTGAATGACTAAATGTTTGATATCCTTCTGAAAGTTTTCTTTTTTTAATTGGAAATACTTCATTTTCTAATGATTCTTTTTCTTTCTTAAAATTCTCAATAAATATATTAAAAGTTTTTACAAAGTATTCATTATAAAATTCCATTAATGTAATATATTTAGTATCACTTATTTTTACTTGAGTAAAAATTTTTTGAAAAATTGATTGATCTTGTTTACTCTTTTGATAATTAATTCTAAGATTTTCAAGAGAAATTTTTGGTCTAAAATCTAATTTTCCTTTTTCTGAATTTTCATCTTTAAATAAATCATTAATTTTTAATATAGTAATAATAACACAAATAACAAATTGATCAATATGATGTTTAAATAATATTTCAATATATTCTTCACTAATTAAAACACTTTTTAAAAATTTTTCACTTTCAAAAGCAATTTCATTTGATAATCCTAAGTGTGAAAAAATAGTTTTATTTAATAAATTACAATAACTTATTAATCTAATTAAAAAAATACTTATTCCATTTAAATTTGGATAAGATTTTATATTATCTCTAATTTTTTTAAAAAAATCTAATTTACAATCTTCATCTTTTTTAATAAAATCTAAATGAAAATCATTTTTATTATGAATAAGAAATAAACTTTGATATGCAAATTCAAAATCAGCTAATTTTTCAAGATCTATTTTCAATTGCTCATTAATTTCTTGATTTTGATTGAATAATTGATGAATATCTTCTTTAAAATTATTAGAAGGATTTCTCCAAATTAAAAATGATAATATTTGATACTCAATTTCATCTAAATGATTTTTAATTTCTTTATGAAATATAATTGAATGATTTTGAGTAGGATTTATAATCTTCCAAAAATCATAAATATCTAAATCAATACTTTCATATATTTTATGAAATGGAATTTCTTCGATATCTTCAATAAAAAGAACAATTTCAAAAGTAACTGCAATCATTGCTTTTGCAAATGTTTCATTATATAATAACATTGCACAAAATTCTTCACTAAAAATATTTTCATCTTTTTGTATTAAATTTTGAATAAATTTTAAACATAATTTAGTTCTTTCTTCAAGATTAGTTACTAATTTTACTCTATAAAAAGTAAGTAATTCTTGAAATTTCCCTCCAAAAAGATTATTAATATAATTTGAAATTGGTTTTAATTCACTATTATAATTATATTTAGGAGAATATTTTTTTTGTAAACTTAAAACAAAATTTGGATCATAATCTGATATATAAGTTTTTGCCCAATTTTTTAATGTTACTACTCTTGTAAAAGGAGTCATACATATTGTGCTTTGATTTTTTTGTTGAAAAGTTCTATTTTCATTTTTATTAGTAAACAATTCTCTTGAACAAGAATTCAGATTTAAATTTGATGAATATTGATTTATTTTCTTTGGTGATGATGTTATATTATTAAAAATATCATAATATAATATTCTTTCATCAAAATTATTTGAATTAAGATTAAATTCATTATTATATTTAGTATAAAATATATTAATATAATTTTCTGCATTTTTATAGTCCAATATTTGAATATTCATTTGATTTAATTCATTATTTACTTGATTAATATAATCTTGTTTTATTAAGTTTAAATCTACATTTGCAATTTGAAAAACTATTTTATCAATTATTTCTTTTTTATTTTCTTGTGTAATTTTCAAAGAAATTGGAAAATATTCATTTGGTATTTTTTTAACCAAGATAGAATAAATATAAACTAATAAATAAAAGCCTTGTAGTAAATTATTTGAATCTCCATAAATTTTAGATTTTAAATAAATAAATGCCGCCCAAATTGTTTTTTTTAATTTAATATTATTCTCAGAATTACCAAAAAAATAAGAAAAAAATTCATTTAATTTCCGAGAATAATTTCTACTTTGAGAAAATTGTTCAAGAGTTTTATTTGGTAAAATAAATTCAGGTTCTTTTCTAATTTGAGGTGATGAAATAAAATTTTTAATAGCTTTTAAAACATTTGTTAACGATAATAATGGAGTATTGTTTTTACCAAAAACTAATTCTCCTTTATGTTGAGTATATAATTTTTTCAAAAATAAATTATATTCTTTTTCATTGTAACTTTTAGTTTTTCTTGAATTCATATATATAGTAAAAATACACGCTTTAATAAAACATTCTTCATTAAATGGAAGAGTTCTATCTCTATATGATTCTGAATATACATTTTTAAGTTTTGTAAATATTTTTGAAAATTCTTCTTGTTCATTCCCTTTTATTTCAAATAAATCAAAATAAAAATTTATTGTTTCTTCGGAAATCATTTTTATTTTCGTGAATTATTTTTCCTAATCAATTATTGTTTTATTCAAAATAAATAATCTAAAAATAAAAATTTTTGAATTATTTTTAAGTATTATTATATTTATTTTTAAATATCTTCTTTAAATAAAATTAATTAATAAAAATAAAAAATTTGATGTTGAATAATAATTTTCTAGAACAACACAAAAGAAAAATGTACATAAAATTATAATATTTATAATTAATCCTATATTATATTACTCTTCAAATTTATAATTTTACAAAAAGGATATGAAGATCCTAATTAATTCTAATTATTAGAATTATTTCTAAATTCAATAATTTTATTTATAGACTCAATATTATAACTATTATGAGTTTGAAATTGTAATTTTTCTTCAATAGTTAAACCCTCCAAACTAGGTTCTTCATATTGAAAATTCATTTTAAAAAACATACAAACATAATTAATATAATCGCTTATTTCATTTTTATTAAAATTAAATTGTGTTTCACAAACATTATCAAAAAATTGTCTGAAAACAGTAACTTTACTTATATTTTTAGTATTATTAAATAAATTTGAAACATCATTAAATGAAAAATAATTCATTGAAATTCCAACTAATAAAAAAACAAGTGAAATACAAATTCCTTTTTCTTGAATAAATAACGAATAATAATCAAGTGAAATAACATCAAGAATCATGAAAAAATTAACAAATAATTGATTACCATAAATTTTATCCATTCTAAACTTTGGTAAATTTAAATTATTTACAACAAATTTATCCCATTTAGTCATAACATAATTACCCCAATCACATAAATTTGGAAATTGAATTTTCCAATTTAATTCATTTAAAATAACTCTTTCAAAAGATAATATATCAATAATAGTATAAGCATTAGCACAAGCCAAAGCAAAATAATTAACATTTGGAATTTTAATTTCTTCATTTTTTGCACTTAAAAATAAACAACAAACCCCTACTAATTGTAATTGATTTGTTTGTAATTGATTATTATAATTTGCAAAAAATAAATCTACCAATACAATACTAGAATAATATGTACGTCTTTTAAAACCTAATTGACTACAAACTTCCATCATCCAATCTAATAAAATTATACGCTTTTTTTCATCTAAAACTTTTTGTTTAGTTAAATAATTTGAACGATATGAATGTAATTTTTCTGTTTCAATTTCAAAATTATCATCTATTGTTAACATATTATGATTATTTATGTTGTTGTTTATATGGTTTTCCATTATAATTATTTTATTTAAATGAAATTTATATGCTTTTTTAAGATTAAAAATTCAAATTTATTTTTTGTTTATAATGTTTATTTTAATTATTGTAATCTGTGTAATTCTCAACTTTTGAATTATATTTAATTTTTATTCTATTTTTCAAAAAATCAAGTTTAAAAATAAACTTTATTTAAAAGTTATGAAATTCATAATTAAATTAATTAATTTATTTTATTTTTATTCAGAAAAAAAATACAAATTAAAAAGTAAATGAATATTAAATTAAAAGGATTAGCCCACTTCACAAGCTTAACAAAGCATCCAATAAAATCATCAAAAAATACAAAATTTCCAACATCAATTCATACACCTTCAAGTTCACCTATGAAATATATATCTAATTATCAATCTTCATTAAAAGAAAACGAACTATTTTTAATTAAGAAAAAAATATTAAATAAAGTTGTTCATACAAAATCCACTTCTTCTTTTTTAGGAATTACTTCTCCTTTAAATTATCTTTATTTAAGTAAACAAGCAAAATTAAATAGTTTACATAAAAATAAATTAATTTTGACTTCAATTGATAATTCTTCTGTTCATTCAAAAGATAAAATATCAATTAAAATGAATGATAATAGCCATTTATTTTTTCATGTGAATAAAAAAATCAATTCTTTTGATAATAATGAAATAAAAAATAAAAGTTCTCCAATAAGTAAATATAAAAAAGAAATTAATTGCCAAACTCATAATGATAGTAATCCAAATTTAAATATTATTAATCAAAAAAAACAATTTACTTTTAATAATATCAGTAAAAGGAAAAATGGAAATAAATATGAGAATAATAATAAAGGACAATTTTTAAATTTTAAAAATAAAAAATCTTCATCAGGAGGTAATAATTTATATTTTAATAATAAGGGTATTTACAAAAATTCTAGTAATGAAAATTTTTTAAACCCAAATATTCATTTTTATAATAATAAATTCAATTTTAATTTTTTTATGGCCCCGAAAAAAAAACAAGATATTATGAACTTAAGTAATAATAATATATCATTTAATAATAATATTTCACAAAATAATAATATTAGAATTTCTAGTGTAATGAGTTCTCCAAGACCTCTATTTAATCATTTAAAATCTACATCTTCATCAAGAACTAAAAAAATTAAGAAAAATATTATTTCAAATATTAATAAAAATAGTAGTTTAAATTCAAATAATAGTAATAATAATAGTATGAGTTTTAATGTTGATAATAATAATTCTTCTACATTAAATAAACAAAATAATAAATCTAATTCAAAAAGTAAAATAACTATTCATGAAATTAAAGATAATTCCAATTATAAAATAAATTTAATCAATAATAATCTTTCATTCAAATTACTTGGTAAATTTAAAAATTTAAAATTAACAAGATTATTTAATCAAAGTCAGAGTCAAAAAGATATATTGCAAAAGAAAAAAAAACAAAGCTCCTCAAATTCTTCAAATAAAAATAGTTTTGAACAAAAGGAAATTAAAATAATTGATAATTCAAATGAAAATCAAAAAATAAAACATCAAGTCTCAAATTTAGAAAGTGAAAAAACTTATAAAAAATTAAAAGAAAATTTAGAAGAAAAACAATTTATTCCAAGTATATCAAATCTATCATCTTCAAATAAAGATTGTAATTATTATCAAAATCAATCTCATAATCTTTCAATTTATATTTCTTCTTATAAAAAAAAATATAATGAATATCCTGAAACTACAATTTCATTTTATAAATATGGAAGATTAATTGGACAAGGTGCTTTTGGAAAAGTAAATTTAGGTTTAAATATTTTATCTGGAAGAGTTGTAGCAATAAAATCTTTTAGTAAGAAAAAATTAAATGTTAAAGAAAATACAAAAAATAAAATATTTTATGAAATAAATTTAATGAAAAAACTAAATCATCCAAATATAACAAAAATTTTAGAATATTTTGAAAGTGAAAAATATTATTTAATTATAATGGAATATATTAATGGTGGAAATTTATTTTCTTTTGTAAAAAAACGTCGAAAATTATCTGAAAAATTAGCGAAATTTTTATTTTTGCAAATAATAAAAGGAATAAAATACATCCATTCCAAAAATATTGTACATAGAGATATAAAATTAGAAAATATATTAATTGATGTAAATAATAACATAAAAATATGTGATTTTGGAATTGGAAGAATTTTATCAAAAAAAGATGAAAAATTAAATGATCAATGTGGAACTCCAATGTATATGGCTCCAGAAATATTATTATCAACAAAAGAAAAAGGATATAATGCTTTTCCTGTTGATTTATGGTCTGCAGGAATTGCATTATATATTATGTTAAGTGGAAATTTACCTTTTATAATAAAACCAATTGATACTTCAAATTCAGAAAATAAAAATACTAATTATGCTTTACAATATGCTATTATAAATAATCAACCTAAAGAAATTGAAAATATTTCTTATGAAGCTAAAGATTTATTAAGTAAATTATTAAATAAAAATCCTAAAAAAAGAATTAATTGTGAACAAGTTTTATGTCATCCTTGGTTAAATTTTAATAATAATAAAAATAATTATCATTTATTTACAAAAGCTGAAATGATTGTTTTATCTAAAACATATATTGATTATAGATATGCAAATATTGATGATATTAAAGAAAATTTCACTTTAAGTAATTTAGAAGGTAATGATAATGATAAAAATTGTATTAATGAAAATTGTAAAACAAAAAGTATTTTATTAGGGCCATATAATTCTTATAAAGATATAAATAGAAATGAAATTGATTTTGATAATGATATAGATGATTTTAATGATATAAGTTTAAATTTAGAAAATGGAATTATTCTTTTTGCTAAAAAAGTTAAAGAATATAATATAAATTATGAATTAAATAATAATGGTGAATTAGATAATGGAATGCTGATTCATACTCAAACTGAAAGTAATACTGTTTCAAATTGTAGTAGAAATTTTAATTTAACTCAATCTAATATGAGTACTAAAAAAGATATTATAAATAGAAATAATATGAATGAAAATGATAAAAATGAAAAAATATTAAATGAATTAGAAACACTTGGTTATAGTAAAAATTATGTTTTAGATTGTTTAAAAAATAATATAATTTGTCATGCAACATGTGTATATTATTTAATGATGAATTATGATAATTTTCAATAGTTATTATATATAATTTTTTTAAATAATTAACTTTAGTTTATATATATATTTTTTTTAACTTATTATATATTATAAATGAGATTAAAATCTCATATTTAATTCTACCCATTAATAATTAAATAAATGAGAAAAATTATTAAATTCATTATAATATATATATATAATTTCTTTTGTCTTCAGTCATAAAAATCATTATAATTCTCATATAAATAAAACATTTCAATAACTTTAATTTTTAAAAAGGATTTTCCATTTGTAATTTCATTTTCTTTAGTATTTTCATCTCCATAATTTTGAGGAAAATTAACTGTAACTCCAGAATCAGAAATAATTAAATCTCCTGTTCCAAAAGTGATAAAATTATTTGAATCAGAATAAATTGCTCTTCTTGGGTCTTTTATTAAATATTTTTTGGTATTATTTAAATTAAACAAAAATGCACTTTTATCATTTCTAAAACCTCCTTTTGAATTTTTCGCAAATGTAAATCCTCCTATAATTTGGTCATCTTCTGTTAAAATTAATATTAAAATATTTGTAAAATTATAATAATATGATAAATCATTAAACTTTTCTTTTGAAAAATCTTTAAAGGCAGATGAAAATATTAAATCATATATTAATTCTTCTCCTGGATAAATCCAATTTGTTAAAGTTGAATAATGAGAATAAGTTGAAATAATTGATGATTCTCTTAAAAATATTTTACGTTTTTTTATTATTATATTCTCATATTTTTCAGTTAACATGTTTAATTTTTTTTCATATTCTTCAATTATATTATTTATTTCTGGAGATGGATTTGTACTATTTTTAATTCCATTATATTTTTCTAATAAATTATTTAATTGGATTTTCTTTTTATTATTTGTTGAAATTAGAGAATTGATATTATCATTTTGATTATATATTTTTCTTGCATTTTCTTCATATTTTCTTTCTGTAATTGATTGCTTTATTTCATTTTTTTTTATATTATTTTTAATTTCATCGATAAAAGATTGTAAATTTTTTAATTCTTTATTTAAATTATCAATTTTATTTAAATCAATATTAATAGAGTTATTAAGATATTGATTTTCTTTTTCTATTTTTCTTATTTGATCAGTTTTAGAAAAAAGTGCTAAAAATAGAATAGTAACAAAAGTTATTCCTATTATAAAAAAAGTTATTGAATGTTTTTTTTTTGAATAATTTTGTTTTTTAATCAAATTTTTTTCCAAAGAATTCGATAGTTTTATATCATCATTTTCCATTTGAAAATCTTTTTTTTATTATTATTTAATTATGTTTATTTAAGTAAATAATAATAAATAATAAAATTTTAGTATTGGTTTATGTTGTTTTTAATTAATTAATATAAATTTTTTTCAATATAGATTCAAAATAAAAATATGAAATTTCAACAATATTTAGAAGAAAATCAAATATCACTTTGGAAAGATTTTTATATAAATTATAGTCTTCTAAAAAAAATATTGAAACCATTGCATAAATTATATAAAATGAAATTAAGAAAAGTATATTTAAACTTAATATCAAAAGAATATAAAAAACAAAATTTAAAAAATCCTTTATTGAATTTAGAAAATGAAATGAATTTTTTAGATGATAGTATAAATCCTGAAGAAATAGCAGAAAAATTCCAAAATCAAATAATATTAGAAGTTAAAAAAGTGGAACATTTTTTTAAACAAACTTTACAAAATAGAATTATTACAAGATTTAAAGAAATAAAAGAACAAATTGAATTTGCCAAAGTTCATATTGTTTTTGATGATTATTCAAAAACTTTTGAATTAGCAATTAAACAATTATATAGAGAAGTTACTTTATTAAAAGATTATGTAGATTTAAATATGAAGGCTAAAGGAAAAATATTAAAAAAATTTCATAAAATTATTAAAGTTTTATTAGGGAAATCAAAAAATACTTTTTATGAAGAAATAGATGAAGAAATTGAAGATTTTATAAATAATAATGGATTAAAAGATTATGAAAATACATTAAAGAAAATAACTTATGATTTAACTAAATTATTTTCAAATGCATTTTCTGGAAAAAATAAAGATTCTTCAATTAAAATATTAAAAAATTCAGTTACAACTGATCAATTTAGTTTATCACAATCTTTTGTAATTGGAATTTGTATTGGAATAATAATATTTGAATCAATTATTGTATATTGTGTAACAAGAAGTTTTCATCTTTCTGTTAATACAGATTTAAATATGCATATTATTTTTCCTGTTTTTAGAGCTTTATTTTTATTTAGTTTTTATTTTATTTTCTTAGGATTAAATTTTTATATTTGGAATAGATGTAATCTTTCTTTTAGAATTATATTTAATCTTTCTTCAGGAGATAATTCTGAAACTTATAATGTTGTTAAATTTTGTGTATTTTTATTAGTAATGTTATTTACCTCATATACTTTTTATATTATTAATAGGACTCAAGTTAATTTCTTTGGTGATTTTATTACAAAATTTCCAAATCATTTTAGTCCTGCAATTTGTTGGTTAATTGTATTTATTTATTTAATAATTGAATTAAAAGAACAAAATATGTTAACTGATTCATTAAAAGATTTATTTAATTTTTCTAAAGATAATATTGAATTTCCAACTATTTGGGTTGCAGAACAATTAATAAGTTTAATTCCTGCTTTTAGAGGAATAGTTTATACTTTTTGTTTTTATAATTATTTTGATTATTCTGAACAAATTATACATCAAAATTGTTCTTTTACTCCAATTAATAATATTAAATATTTCATAATAACTCTTATACCTTTAATAATAAGATTAATTCAATGTATTATAATATTAAGATATGCTTTAAAGAAAAAAATTAGATATACACAAAGAAATCAAACAGTTAATATTATGAAATTTATTTTATTAATTACTGTTTCTTCTCTTTCATTTTATTCAGTTTATCATCCAAACACAAATTCTTGGTTAGAAGAAATTTGGGGTATTACTATAGTTTTTACTGCAATATTTTCTTATTTTTGTGATATATGGTATGATTATAATTTATTTAGAGGTACAATTTTAAGAAAAAAATTATGTTATTCACCTACTATTATATATTATATTGGAATATTCTTTGATTTAATTTTTAGATTAGGTTTTATGTTAGTAATTTCTCCTGAATATACTGAATATTTCTTTGGAAAAGAAGTTACATATCTCGCAACAACATTTTATATTTTAGAAATTATAAGAAGATTTATTTGGAATTGTTTTAAAATTGAGGTTAAACATCTTGAAATTTCTAATAGATATCAATTAAGTACAGATGTTAAATTACCTTTTGAAAAAGATGAATCTGGAAATTTATCTTTAAATGAAAATAATAATAATAATAATGATAATAATAGAAATAATTCTCTTATTCATATTAGTTCAAGAAGTCAAGGAGAAAGAGTTACTTTTAATTCTAGATATACTGGTGATGTTGAAAATATTCATGGATTTGATATTGAATCTTTATATGAAATTGATTTAGCAAATTATTTAAAAGGAACTTATTATGAAAGAACAAAAATAAATTTAGGAAAAGAAATGAGTGAAGGAATATTAGATATAACATTTAATGAATAATTTTTTTTAAACTAAAAAAATGAATATTAGTTATTTATATTTTTAAAGTTTATGTTTTTTAATTTAATAAACATTATAATTCTTATTCTTATTTTAGTTCCCTACAAAAAAGATAAGATTTATCTTTTTATTTACATTATAACAAACAATTTAAAATAAAATAAAATCAAAAATAAATAAAAATTTTACTCATTTATACCAAATAATTGAAGAAAGTCACTAAGACTAATTTTATCTTCATTATTACATTTAATTTTAACTTCTTTCATCATTTCATCAATTTCTTTTTCAGAATCAATTTGATAACCACATCTTAAAAAAGCATTTTTAATATCACTTTTATCAATAAATCCACTATTATCAATATCAAAAAATTTAAATGCTTGAATTAATTTTTCTTTTTTTAAATATAATTTAGAATCCAATGTAGCAAGTAAAAATTCAGAATAATCAATATCTCCATTATGATTAGAAGAAATTTCATAAATTTTTTTTAAATCATTTTCAGAAACATTAATTTTAGGAATTTCAAAAGCTTTTTTCAATTCATTTTTTTTTATAGTTCCATTATTTTCAGTATCAATAGCAATAAAAGTTTGTTTTAATTTATGTAAATTTTTTTCACTAACTCTTTTAACTAAATATTTCATAATAATTTTTTGAAAATGAGAAGGAGAAGTAAAATTTTTTAAATTATTTAAAATATGATTATCTAAAAATTCTTCACTATGAATTTTTTCAATATTATTTTTAAACCAAGGATGATTTAAACCATCTTTAGCTTCAATTCTTTTAATAGGATTTTTAACTAAACATTTCTTAATAAAATCAATAGCATCATTAGAAATTATATTAAATTTTTCTTTAGGAAAGTGAACAGGTTCATTTAAAATTTTATTAAAAATTTCATTATTATTACTTCCAAAAAAAACAGGAGAACCACTTAACATCATATAAGTTATAATTCCAATAGACCAAATATCACATTTATAATCATATTCTCCTTTTAAAACTTCTGGAGCAATATAATATGGTGTTCCTAAAATTGTATGTAATTTTTCTTTTCTATTAAATTTTTTCGATAAACCAAAATCAATTATTTTAATTTCTGAATCTGGATCATTTGATTTAAATAATATATTTTCTGGTTTTATATCTCTATGAGTTATATTTTTTGAATGAATATATGATACTGCCGATAATATTTTTAATATTATTTCTTTTACTTTCTGTTCAGTTATTTTTTTATCATGTATTATTTTATTAAATAAATCTTTTCCTGTACATAATTCAATTACAATATGAAAATAAAATTGATCTTCATATGTTTCATAAAATTCTGATATAAATGGATGATGTAAACTTGATATTATTTCTACTTCTTTTTGTAATTCTTTTATATTTGATTCTGTTAAACATCTTTTTGATATTGATTTTACTGCATAATATTTTTTTGGCTCTATATTCTTTTTATATGCTATTCTAACTTGTCCAAATTGTCCTCCACCTAAAATTTCTTTAAATTTATAATTTTTTCTAATATCATTATCCTTATATTTTTTTTCTTCATGTTTTTCTTTTTTTTCTATTTCTTTTATTTTTTTTTCAGGTGAATCTTTTTTTGTTTGTTTTTTTATTTCTCCATTTATTCTAAATATTGGAGTATTTGGTAAATTATCTGTTTCCTCTTTTTTTTCTTGTTCTGTTTGAAAATCTTTTTTTTTATTATCATTTCCCATTATTTTTAGAAATTATGATTTTTATTCAAGAGAATTAGATTATAAATATTTTATCAAATAATAAATAAAAAATTACAGAAAATAACTAAAATTCTAAAAAAATAAAATAATAATTATTTTTAAAATTATAAAAATTGAAAAAAAAACCTAACTAAAATATATTAAAAAATTGTTTGAATTAAATAAAAAAAATAGATAAAAAAAAGAAAAAAAAGTCAAAAAAAAAATAAAAAAATTAACTAAAAAATCATTTTAAAATCAATTGCCTTCATTTTCATCAATCCATTTAATCTTTTTTCCATTTTCCCAAACCCCACTTCTCCATTTTTGATTTTTGGGATTAAAAAATTTCCCTTCACCATTTTGTTTCCCTTCTTTCCAATTACCATTATAAATTTTTCCATTACTCCATTTAAATTCTCCATAACCATCTCTTTTATCATTAATATAAGAACCATTATAAATTCTTCCATCAGGCCATTTAAAAACACCTTTCCCTTCCATTTTATTTCTAACCCAATCACCATCATATATTCTACCATCTTTCCAAGTATAAACACCTTTTCCATTCATTTCATTATTATCAAAATGACCTTTATAAGTATTTCCATCACTAAAAGTAAATTCTCCATTTCCTTGTTTATTTCCATTTTCATAATAACCAACATATTTACTTCCATCATTCCATGTTTCAATACCAAAACCATTTTGTTTATTATCTTTAAAATCTCCTTCATATTCAGATCCATTTATAGTATATAATTTACCTTTACCTTCTAATTTATCATCTTTCCATTCTCCTTCATAATAATCTCCATTTGGTTTTGTTAATTTACCTTTTTTATTTGCTTTATCATTTATAAAATATCCTTCATATTTAGTTCCTTCAGGCCATATTTGAATTCCTCTTCCATGTCTTTTATTATCTAATTCATTCCATTCTCCTGAATATATTATTCCTTCTTCTAATTCTTTTGGAGACTCTAATTCTACTTTTATTCCATCTTCTAATTCTTTGTATTCTTTTAATAATTGATCTATTTTTTCTTTTGGTATTTTATCGTCTGTTATTGATGTTGAAGGGTTGTTTTTATTTTTTAAATTTATTTCTGAATTTATGTCTATTTTTTCTATCCCTTCTAATGATTGATTGTCGTTTTCTTCTTTTATTGATTTTAAATTTGATTGGTTATTTTTTGAACGGAGTTTTACTTTTTTTCTTGTTAAAAGACCTCGGAATCTTGATTGAATTCTCACTAAGGTTTTCATTAATTTTGGGTCTTCTTTAAGTTTTTTTGCTATTTTATTATAATAATATTTTATTACGGAGTTCTTTAAATATAATTGTATTTGATATTAAATCTTTATCTTCTTCTGACATATATTTTATACAACATGAAGCACCCATTTTTAATTGAAATATTTATTTTTTTATTCTTATGATATTTAAAAACTAATTTTTAATTGAAAATATTAAAAAAAATATAAGTTTATTATTATAATTGGCAATAAAAATATCATAAAATTGATTGAAATTAAAACTAAAAAAATTTTTAAAATATTATAAATGTTAATATTATATTTACTTTCTTTCAATTAATAAAATTAATTAAATAAAATGACTACGAACAATATTTTATGGATGGGAGATATCATTCCAGGAATGACAGAAATATTTATTTTAAATTCTTTTTATAAATATGAAATAAGACCAACAGGAGTAAAATTAATAACAGATAAAAAAACTAATCAAATAAAAAGTTATTGTTTTGTAAGTTTTTCAAATATGCAAAACGCAAATGAGGCTTTAATAAAATTAAATGGAAAACCTATAATTGGAACTCAAAATATATTTAAATTAAATTGGGCAAATCATAATAAAGGTTCAAATAAAAGTGTTTATGTTGGAAATCTTAGACCTGAAATAAATGATATTGATTTATATAATTTTTTCAAAAAAAAATATGATAGTGTTCATCATGCAAATGTTATTTCAGATAATGGAATTTCAAAAGGATATGGTTTTGTTTTATTTACAAATGAAAATGAATATTTAAAATGTTTAAATGAAATGAATGGAATTGTTTTTCGTGGAAATCATATTAAAGTTAAAGAACAAAAAAAAAAAGAAGAAAATGATTTATTTAATTTAAATAATCAAATTAATCAAATTGGAAGTTCCAGAAGTTCAATTAGTACTGTTGCTCAAAGTGTTAGTAGTTCTACAAGTACTGGAAATTTAAGTTTATTAGAAAATATTAATTCAACGAATTTTTATCCTAAAAATAGAAATGAAAATTATAATTATAATAAAAATTATAATAGTAATCATTACAATAATGAATATAATAATAGTTCATTTTCTTTAAATGATAATACTTTTGAAATTTTTGATTTATTGGATCAAACTACTTTATATAAAAAAATAAGAAATGCTATTGAAAAAATGAAAGAACATTATAGTTATTATTATATGGGGGATAAGTCTAAATTAAAAAGTAAAATATTTATTTTTTTATTTTAGTCTCAAATATGTTTATGTATTATAGTACAGCTTATGATGAAAATAATAATAATGATTTTCTATATCAAAATAGAGAAATCTATTCAGTTCCAGGATGTATTGAAGACAATTAAATAAGTTAATTTATCTAATTTTTTCTTCAAATCAAAATATAAATTTTGATAATTTCACTTTAAAATCGAATAAAGTGATTGTATATATTATAAATAAAAAGTCTTCTTTAATATAATCTATATTTATTATGATGTTAGGATGTTATTAAATAGAATAGATAATTTATATATTTATATTATAAAGATTTTTAGAATTTGCAAAGTATTAAGAGTATTGGATTATATTCAAGAAAGACAATAAAAATAATATAAAAAAACTATAAAAAATTCCCTTTTATATATCATTGAGAATGATTATTATAAATAAAAAAAATTATAAATACCAAAAAACAAACAAAGGTTGTTTATAGACAAAAAAGGACAATATATTTAACATTAATATATACAAAGAAAAAACCAAAAAAAAAAAAAAAAATAAATATAATATATAAATATAAATTACATTTGTCCACATTGAATAATTTCCACAGGAATTTTAGGTCTAGATTGTTCATCAACATCAACTTTAGAAATTCTTTTAATAATATTCATAGAATTAGAATCTAAAACTTGACCAAAAGCAACATGTTTTCCATCTAACCAAGGACATTTACCTAAAGTAATAAAAAATTGACAACCATTAGTATTTGGACCTGAATTAGCCATACTTAAAATACCTTCTTTATCATGATGAACTCTAAAATTTTCATCTTGAAAAGTTTCTCCATAAATTGAATAAGATCCTTTTCCATTTCCAAATATAAAATCTCCTCCTTGAACTACAAATTCTTTTACTATTCTATGAAAATGAGTATTTTTATATCCTATTGGCTTTCCATTTCTTATTTGCTCTCCTGTACATAATTGACGAAAATTTTCACATGTTTTTGGTGTTATGTTGTTAAATAATTCAAAATATACTCTTTCACTTTTACTCTCTCCTACACATATATCAAAAAATACTATTGAATTTGATTTATCTGTTAATTCATCAAATATTGAATTTATCATTTTTTTTTAATATATTTTTTATTTTTTGTCTTTTATTCAAAACACTTTCAAGAATATTTAAAATTTTTAAGTTAATTATATTAGTAATAAATAAATTAGAATTAAAAATTAAAAATCATTTAAAAGGAGATTTAAAATAAAATGGGAAAAGAAAATAATCAAGAAACGCATACTTCAACATATAGTTCAAATATTTCAGAAAGAGAAATTCAAATTCAAGATAATTTAAATTCTCAACAATCAATAGCATCTCAAAATATTAATGAAAACATTTCAATAAATGAAACAATAAATAATAATGAAAATAACATTAATAATAATAACATAAACAATGAAGATTCTGAAATAAGTAAAATAATAAAATGGGTAAATGAAATAAAAGATGAAAAAAAGCGTGAAAATGCATTAAGTGAATTAAGTAAAAAAAGAGAAACATTTAATAATTTAGCATTATATATATGGTATTCAACAGGAACAATTTCAGTATTACTTCAAGAAATAATATATACATATCAATATTTATCACCACCAAAATTATCAATTGAAAAATCAAATCATATATGTAATATATTATCTTTATTTCAATGTATTGCAACACATCAAGAAACAAGACAATCTTTTTTATTATCTCAAATTCCTATATTTTTATATCCTTTTTTAAATATTTTTATTAATAATAGAGCTTTTGAATATTTAAGATTAACTACTCTTGGAGTTATTGGAGCTTTAGTTAAATTTGATAATCCTGATGTTATTTTATTTTTATTAAATACTGAAATTATTCCTATTTGTTTAAAAATTATGGAAAAAGGAAGTGAATTATCTAAAACTATTTCTACTTTTATTATTCAAAGAATTTTATTAGATTCTAATGGATTAAAATATATTTGTAGTGTTCCTGAAATATTTTATTCTATTTCTACTGTTTTTTCAAATATGATTAAAAATAAACCTGGACAAAGATTAATTAAACATATTATTAGATGTTATGTTAGATTAGCTGATAATTATAATATTAGAAATATTTTAAAAATTTATATTCCTCCTCAATTTAAAGATGAAAATTTTATTTCAAGTTTAGATGATTCTTGTAAAAAATGGTTGAATGATTTAAATAGAGCTTTAAATGAAAAAACTTCTTTAAATTCTCATTTTACTATTAATAATTATATTAATAATAATAATATGAATATTAATTTTATCATGAATCAAATAAATATAAATCCTATTTATATGAAAAAACAAGGAAATGATTTTAATATTTATGGAATCTTTAATAATAATAATGAAGGGTTTTTTAATAATGTTTATATGAATCAACAACAAGGAAAATATGGAAATAATAATTCTTTTTATAATAATTACAAAAATTAAGGAAAAAAAATGAATTTCTGAATTTAAAATACTTAAATTTGAGATAATAATTGTAAATTAACTATATATTAATAAATATTTTTACTTTAAAAAATAAATTATAAAACAAAAAATTAAATATATATTAAAAATTTTCAAAAATTTATTTTTTTATAATATATAATCATCATTATTTGCAAAAGCTTCATCATCATCATACCCATTATAATGACCATTATTATCTCTGTTATCATTATCTAACATATTATAATTATTATTTTCTTTTTTAAAACCTAAATAATCATTATTAACATTATTATTTCTTCTATTAAATCCAAATCTATCATTTTTATTCCAATTATAATTATCATCATCATTATTTAATAAATCATTAAAATTTTTATATTTTTTTTTATTTTCTTCATTTTCATTTTCATCTTCTTTTTGTATTCTAGATTGTTTAAATTTTTTATAAAAATCATCTTGTTCACTTTCTTCTTCTTCATTATTAATATTTGAATTAATATCTTCATTTTCAATTTCTTTTTTATTATTATTCAAATCTTCATCATCATTGTTATTTCTTTTATTATTATTAGATATTTTTTCAAATATATTTTCTGTTTTTCCTTTTTGATTTTTATTATTTGAATTAAGTGACATACTCTCAATATCATCATATAAAGAACTTTTTCTTTCTGTTAATCTTTTTTTTTGATTTTCTGATTCTGATTTATTTCTACTTGTTTCTTCTTTTTCTTCATTTTCATTATTTTTAAATCTTTCAGAATTTGAATTTTGATTTTTTTCATTTTGACTTAATTTATTACTTGAAAAATCTTTATTTTCAAAATTTTCATTATAATCTTCTTCTTCTTCATTTTCTTCTTCTTCTTTTTCTTCTTCTTCTTCTTTTTTATTTTCTTCTTCTTTTTCATAATTTTCTTTATTTTCTTCTTCTAAACTTGGATCTTCCCAATCGTATTTTTTTTTTTTAACTTTATCATTTTTTTGATTATTATCATCATTTTCAAATGTTAATTTATCTTCTTTTTCATTATCATAATTTTTTTTTATATTATTTTCTTCAACTTCTTCATTATCAAGATACATTTCTTCTAATTCTTCTTCTTCTTCTTTTTTCCTTTTTTCTTCTTCTTCTTCTTTTTTTCTTTTTTCTTCTTCTTCTTCTTTTTTTCTTCTTTCCTCTTCTTCTTCTTTTTTTCTTTTTTCTTCTTCTTCTTCTTTTTTCCTTCTTTCTTCTTCTTCTTTTTTTCTTCTTTCCTCTTCTTCTTCTTTTTTTCTTCTTTCTTCTTCTTCTTCCTTTTTTCTTTTTTCTTCTTCTTTTTTTCTTTTTTCTTCTTCTTCTTCTTTTTTTCTTCTTTCTTCTTCTTCTTCCTTTTTTCTTCTTTCTTCTTCTTCTTCCTTTTTTCTTTTTTCTTCTTCTTCTTTTATATAATCTAAATCTTCTTCTTCTTTAATATCTTCTTTTTTTTTACTTTGAAATTGTCTTCTATTACCTATTCTATCTAATAAAGTAGGAAATCTTTTTTCTTCTTCTTGATTTTCTTTTTTTTCTTCTGTTATTTCTTTTTTTCTTGGTTTATCTCTTAAAAAACTTGGTTCATCATCATCAGAATTTGCTAAATCATCTAATTCTTTTCCTACTTGTTCAATAAATTTATTTTCACTTTTTTTTTCTTCTTTTTTTTCTTCTTTGTTTTGATTATTACCTTCTGATTCACTATTTTCATATAATTCTTTATATATATCATCTTTAATTTCATTTTCTTTATTTTCCTTATTTAAATCTTCTTTCTTTTCAATATTTTCATTTTCTTCATATTGTTCATTATCATTTAAATCTTCATATTTTTCATTTCTTATTTCTTCTTTTAATTTCCTATATTCTTCTTCTTCTCCTTCAAAATCATTCATATAATTATTTTCTTCAATGTTATTATCTTCAAATTCATTTTCTTCTTTTTTATTTATATCTTCTATATTATTTTCATTTTCATTATTTAAATCTTCCTTTTTATTTTGTTTTGTTTCTCCTTTATAATTTAACCCTGTAAGATACATTAAATCTTCATTTCCATTTTTTTCTTCTTCTCCTTCTCCTTCTTCTCCTTCTTCTCCTTCATTTTCTTCTTCTTCTTCTTCTTCATTTTCAATTTCATTTTTTTTTTTTTTCTTTTTTAATTTATTTATTTCTTTTTTTAATTTTTTATTTTCTTCTGTTAATTTCTCTTTTTGTTTTTCTGATTTCTCATATAATTCTCTTAATGCTTTTATTTTATTTTGATTTTCACTTTCTTTTGCATCAAAATCATTAAATTTATTTTTTACATTTTCATTTTCTCTTGATATTCTTTTTATTGAATTTTCATAATTCATTAATTTATTTCTAAGATCAATTATTTGATTTTTTAATTTTCTGTTTTCTTCATTTAAATTTTCATTAATATCTTTTAAATCCATAATTTCTTCTTCTTTATTAAATTTTTCATTTCTTAAATTTGTCATTGTTTTATTCATTGATTGAATTTCATTTTTTGCATTTAATAATTGAGAATTATTATCATCTTCTTCATTTGTTTTTTTACTTTTACTTTTTTGACTTCTAACATTTATTTTTTTGGGATTTTTTTTTTTATGATTTTTTATATGAAATAATTTACATGTTTTTTGTTCATCTTCAATTATATGAACTTTTTCTTCTAATTCATGTGTTTTTTTTAATTGATTTTTTTTAAATTCTTTATATCTATCTTGGAAACTTTTAAAATTTTTTGATAATTGATTATTTTTAATTTTCATTTCTTCACAGTATTTTGTCATTTCATTATTTTCAAATAATATTAATTCATTTTCTTTCTTTACTTGTTCATATGATTTTATAAAAAAATTATTTTTTTTCTCTTCATTGTTTTTATAGTTTTTTGTTAATAAATCTATTTGTTCATTTTTTTTATCAATTTCTTGTTTTAATAAATTTATATAAACCATTTCTTTAATTTTCCTTTTATGATTTTTAGATATATTTAGCATATTATCAATTTGAGGTAATTCACTTTCATTATAATTATTATTATTATTTATGCTTTTATTTTTATTTGATGCTGAAGGATGTGAAATTCCACTTATATTTTCTTTTTTAGATAAATTATCATTATTATTATCATCTAAATTTTGATTACTAATACTTTTATTTTTTCTTTTCTGATTTTTATAATTTTGATCAATTAATTGCATTCCTTTGACTGTAGCATTATCACTTTTATTAATAATTTCTTGAAGAACTCTCATAGTTCTTTGATAATCTTCTTCTCTTTTTGTTTTTGAAACCTTCAAAATTTGAATTTCTCTATTTTTTGCTTTAATTTCTTCTTTTAATTTTATTATCATATCATTATAATAGTCTATGTCAACATTAGCTCTTTCATTAATTCTAAAAGGATTTTCAGGTTGTTTTCTAGAAGAAAAATTTCTAAGCATTTTATATAATCCTGTTCTTGACTCAGCCATGAAAATTTATTATATTTAACCTATTATTTATTTAAAAAAAACCATAAATGAAAAATAAATAAATTATAATTGAAAAATTATAAAACACCTATTCAAAATTCCAAAATATATATTATAATCTTTTTAAAATGTCTTTAAATCAAACTTTTGAAATTAATCCAGGAAATATTCCTGAAAATATTCCAAGAATTTCTGCAACATTTTTTGCAAAAAATTCAGTATTATATAAAAGGGAATATCCAATAGATGTAACATTTGGAGAAATATTATTAGATTTTGAAAATAATATCCAAGATGAAGAATTAAGGAATAAGATAGAATATACATATAAAAATCAAAAAATAAATAAAGAAGATAAAGTTTTAGATAAAGTATTTCCTTCTCAAGGATCTAAATTACTAGAAGTAGAAATTTGTTTAGATATATCAAATATAGACCTTCCTCAACCAGGAAATGAAAAAATAAAATATAAAACAATAATAATTCCTCAAGGTGAAAGTGCTGAAAATGAAAATTCAGAAAGTAAACCATTTAGATTAATTGTATATAAACCTGAAGAAGGAAGAATTACAATGGAAAAATATCCTAAAGAAAAAAATGTACAATATGCATTAAATTGTTATTCTGATGATACAAGTTCTTTTTGTAATTCTGATAATGCATTATATATGAGTGGAGGTGAAAAAGAAAATAAACCTACAAAAGATTTTTGGAAAATATCACATAATAGAGATGAATTAGATTATAAACAAATGCCTTGTTGTAAAAAAAATCATTCTATGATATATATTCCAAATAATTGTATTTTTATTGTTGGAGGAAATTCAAAAAATACTTTTTATTATGATACTAAAAAAGATATATTTTGTAAATGGGCTGAATTAAATGAAAATACAGAAAAACCTGCTTTAGCTTTTATTGATAATAGATATTTATATTCTTTTCCTTCTGATTCTTGTGAATTTGAAAGAACTGATTTAAAAAGTAATCCTTCATGGGAAAAAATAAATCCTATTATGAAAGATAGATGTGAATTTAATTTAAAAAATTATAATGTTGGAACTGATAAAGATGGTAATGTTATTCTTTATGGAGGTGATAATAAAAATGAACAAAATGGTTGTTATTATATTTATAATCCTAAAACAAATGAAATGGAAGAAAGTATGGGATTTAATAATAAAGTACTTTCTAAAGATAAACAATTTTATCCTATTAATAATTATAATTCAGTTTTATTTCCTAAAAATTTTGAAGAAGAAAATTCAATTTATGTTTTAAAAAAAAATGGTATTGTTCAACCTTATAATTTCAATATAGAAGATAATGAAAAATATACTAAAAATTATATAGATTATAAAGACCCAGCAAAAGAAATAGATGGAAAATTAATAATAAAAACAAAAGAAGAATTAATTCCAATAACAAATGATGTAGAATTAATGAAAAAACAAAAAAATAAACAACCAATAGATTATTCAATAATAGGTCCTTATTTAAAAGGAATAATAAAAGATTTAAAAGATAAAGAAGAAATAAAAAAAAAAGAAGAAGAAGCTGCAAAACCAGAAGAAGTAGGAGATGATTATATAATAGAAAATGATGATGAATTTGGTAAAATAACTGATCCAGAAAATCCAACAGTTTTAAAATCAAAAAGTAAATGGACTAAACCAAAAAATATAGTAAATTTAGGTATTCCAAAATTAGTAAAAAGATCAAAAGAATTAGAAAAAATAAGAGATTCAGAAAGAGATAATAGAAAAGAAGAAGATTTAGGAAAATTTGAAATTGATGTTGAACCTAAAAAAGAACAAGAAGAAGTTATTAAACCATTACCAAAAAAAGAAGAAGATGAAGAAGAAACTTTTGATATAAATAATAATCCAAATGATAATCTTGATAAATATAGACATTTTAGAAAAGGAGAAACTCTTCCTTTACCTAAAAGAACAGATAAAATACAAATGAATAAAAATTTTACTGCTGAAGAACCTAATTTTGATTATGAAGATGATTCTCCAAATAATATTATTGGAAATAAACCTGATTTTTTAGAAGATATTATTACTAAATCACCTGATGATGCAATTAATTTAAAAAAAAAAAATGCTTTACCTGGAAATTATAATGTTGAAGGATATAAAGGTGAAATTCCTGGTTATGAAAAAAAGGATTTAGTAAATCCTGATATAAAAAATAAAGTTCATAATATACCTAATTATAATATATCAGGAGAAATTCCTGAAATGACAAAAAATAAAAATAATTTTGAAATTGTCGATGATGAAGATGGAATTTCAGGTGAAATTAAAGGATATGAAAAACAAAGAGGAGCTCATATTAATATTAAACCTCCTAATGTTAAAAAACATGAAGTAGATTATAATTTAGAAGGTGAAATTCCTGGGAGTAAAAAAAATGATGGAAAAACTGGATTAAATCTAAATACTCCTGATGTTAATATTGATGGAAGTGGAAAAATTAATCAGCCTGATTTTAAAGTCAATGGAGATTATGATATTTATGGTGAAATTCCTGGTGTTAAAAAACCAGAGGTAAATATTAAAACTCCTAAAGTTGATATTAAAGCACCTAAAGTAGATGTAAAAAAACCAGAAGTAGATATTAAAGGACCTAAAGTTGATATTAAAGATCCTAATTATGAATTATCAGGTGAAATTCCTGGAGTTAAAAAACCTGAAGTAGATATTAAAACTCCTAAAGTTGATATTAAAGCACCTAAAGTAGATATAAAAAAAACGGAAGTAGATATTAAAGCTCCCAAAGTAGATGTTAAAACACCAAAAATAGATGTAAATGAAGATTATAATTTATCAGGTGAAATTCCTGGAGTAAAAAAACCAGAGGGAAAAGTGAATATTGTAGCTCCAATAATAGATATAAAAAAGCCAAAAGTAGAAGTAAAAAAACAAGAAATAGATATGCAAGCACCAAAAGTAGATATTAATGCCCCAAAAGTAGATGTAAAAGCTCCAAAAGTAGATGTACAAGCTCCAAAAGTAGATGTACAAGCTCCAAAAGTAGATGTAAAAGCTCCAAAAGTAGATGTAAAAGCTCCAAAAGTAGATGTTAAAGTTCCAAAAGTAGATGTAAATTCCCCCGAATATAAATTAGATATTGATGGTGGTTCTCCAGAAATAAATGAAAAGATAGAACCATCATTAAAAACTGGAAAAAGTTCAGGTAATATAAATGTGGTAGCACCAAATATAAAAATACAGAAACCAGAAGTAAAAGCAAAAGTAGATGTTCCAAATATAAAACTTCAAGAAGAAAAGCCAAAAACAAAAATAAAATTAGAAGCTCCAGATATAAAACAAAATAAATCCGAAATAGTAAATATTCAATATGAAAAGCCAAAAATACCAAATTTTTCAGGTGGAGTTGATTTTGAGAGTCCATATGCAAATATAGAAAGTAAAGATTCATTAAAAAATAAAGGCCAAAATAGAATAAAATTAGAAGTTCCAAAAGAGGAAAAATCTCCAAAATCAAAAGAAATTGCTCCAGTAATTTCATTAAATAAACCAGTAAAAAAAGAAGTAACAGCACCAAAAATATCAATAAAAAAACCAGAAACAGGAAAAAAATCAAAAGATACAAGTTTAGAATTAGATAGTGGAAAAATAAGAGGAAGTATTCAAGTTCCAAGAATAATAAATAAATCTCAAAAAAAAATGAATACTTCAGGAGATATAGATTATGAAGGTAGATTAACTAAAGGAATTGATAATGAAGGCGATAATATATTAACTTTAACTCAATTAATGAGTTTAGATGTTAATGATCCTATAAATTTAGATGATAATTGGTTAAGAGAAAATAAATGGAATAAATATGGTGGATATGAAATTGGTATTCCAGATTATCATTTAGTTTATGAAAATAGAGGAGAAAAAAAAGATGAAAATAATAATGATAATGATAATAATGGTAATATAAATATTAGAGGAGGAAAAGTTAATATTAATGGAGAAGGTGATTTAAATTATCTTGAAGATTTAGGATTTAATAAAGATTTAGATGAAGGAGAATATAATATTGAAGTTGATCATATGGGTTATTCAAAACCAATTAATTTTGATGTTGAAATTCCAGATGATTTAGAATCAATTCCTAATTCAAAAGTAAAAACTAGAGTTCATAATCCAAAACCTAAAAATAAATCAAGTATAAATGCTTTTGAATTTAATGCTGAAGGACAAATTAGAGATTCATTAAAAGTTACTTTACCTCCTGGAGCTGATGATAATGCTATTGTTATGAATTATAAGAATTTACCACCTTTTCATTTTACTATTACTCAAAAACCAATCGATAATATTCCTATGATTAATGATTGGAATGAAGAAGATTTTGAAATTGATGAAATTGCTGATTATAAACCTTGATTATTTTTTATTTTAATTTAATTTTTTATTTTTTTTTTTGAAAATTTTTTTTTTTTTAAAAAAATCTTTTTTTATATTATTTTTTTTATTTATTTTTTTTTTATAATTTTATATATTTTTATACTAATGGAAACTAGTATGAGGAAATTTAATGATTTATTAAATGCTGCAAATAATTATAAAGGGAATTTAAAATTATATATGTTTTTAAGAAATTGTGCTTTTAATTTAGCATTTAACGCAGTTCAAAATAACCAATTATCCCAACAAGATAAACAATATATTCAAAATTTATATCCTCAATTTCAAAATGAAGTTAGACAATATAATTGGAATAATCAAATGATGTCAGTAAATGAATATTATCAATTTTTAAATGAATATTACAAAAATTACAATTTTGAAATCTCAGATATAAATATAATATTAATGGCCAAAACATTAACAGAATGTTTATCATTTTTAACAAATTATGATGAAACAACACAAAAAAGATTAGATTATTTTAGCAATAAAATAAATGCATATCAAAATCAAATGGGAGGAGGTTATTCATCAAATAATCAATATATTAATAATCAAAACCAAAATCAAAACCAAAATCAAAATCAAAATCAAAATCAATATCAAATAAATTATCAAAATAATATGAGTCATAGTGGAGGAGGAAATGTTAATAATAATATTGGTTCTTTTTATGACCCAAAAAAAAATAATAATTATATTCCTGAACTTGTTAATCGTAATTTTAATTTACCTATGAGAAGAAGTGATCCTAATTTTCGTCTTTTAAAAGAGACTATTGAAGATTTAATTGAAAATGCAACACAAGAATTAGATTATCATAAAGTTGATATGGCAAGAAAAAATTTAGAAGCTGTTGCTTATTATATTAGTCATATTATTGAAAATTAAAAAAAATTTATTTTATGTTTTAAAAAAATAAAAATTTTAAAATTATATTTATTTAAAATATATTTTTTTGAATTTGATTATATTTAAAAAATATAAAAAAATATTTTTTATAAATAAAATGAGAATTTTACCTAAAAATAAAATATAATTTTTTTTAGATTTTTAACTTGAAGATTTCATTCCTTCATCAACATTTTTACATAAAGGACAACATTTTCCATATTTTAAAAAAGCATTTTCAAATTCTTCCAATTTAAAAAATCTAAAACAAAATTTACACATAATAACAGCAACATCTTTTCTTCGATTTTTAAAAAATCTAACTCTATAAGTTTTATTATAATTCCTTAAATCCATAATAAAAACTTCATTTTCATTTAAAGTTTTTAAAGTATTTTCATCTAATTCTAAAATTTTATAAACTTCAGAATTTGATGTATTTTGAAGATACTCATTTAATTTATTTTCAAATAAATTACTATTTTTATCTCCACCTCCAATTTTTAAAGTATGAACTCCACTTTCATTAGTTTTTTGAATAATATTTTTTTTAATTCTTTCCATAGAACTCATTTTAATAAAATCAATAGCTTGATCATCAGTAATTGGAGAAATAGGTTTAAATTCAACAAGAGGTAAAATTTCAAAAGATAAAGAACATCTTTTAAAAGGAGAATAACAATTAGTGCATTGATCACCAGAATTATTTAATAAAGGATTACTATGATTACAATTATAACATGTTGGTAATTCTGAATCATTATCAACATAAGGTTTACTTCTTATATTTAATATTTCTACATCTATTTTTTCTCCCCATTCAGGAGGATAAATTAAATTTGCTAATTTATCATATGCATTACAAGCTGTTTTAAAATTTTTAAATTTTTGACCTAAAATTCCTAAACTATAATAAATATATGATGGTAATATTGATTTATAATGTGGCATAAATGATTTAAAGTTTGATATTTTATTTACTAAAAATAAACATGCATTAAATAAATCATTTTCACTTATTGATATTACATCACTATTAAATGGTTCTTCTATAAATTTATATATGTAATCATATGCATTAAATATATCACTTAAATCATTTGAATCTTTAAATTCTTTTATTTTAGAATAATCTACTTTTGATAATTTTTCAGGATCAGCTTCAAAATCTTTTATTACACTTAAAGCATCATTTGTATATGAAAGAAATAGGAAACATGCATCTTTATATCTTTTTTCATAAATTGCATTATCAATTAATTTATCTAATAATTTCATAGATAAATCAACTCTATCTGCTTTTCTATAATATTCTTGAGCTTCTTTAAATCTATCTTCTAAAATTAAAGTTTCAGCATATTTTAAATGAACATATTCAGATAATTGTTTATTTTCTCTAGATAAAATAAAAGCTTCATCCCATTTTTTTAATTCAACATTCATATAAACAATAGATTTAGTATCTCCTAATCTTAAATAAGCTTCAGCAGCGTAAGAATAATTTTTATTTTTTTTAAAATAATGAGCACATAAAGCAATAGATTCAGCATCTTCATCTTTAGTTAAATTTCTACAAATATCAATTAAAATATCTAATAAATTATGTTCACCATAAACTTCAATAGCTTTTTTCTTTTTTCCAATAGCACGATATAAATCACCAGCTTCTTTAAATTTCTTATTTTCTTCTAACCATTCAGCTTGACTTTGTAATATTTCATCAGTATAATTATTATCTCCTCCTTGCATATATTTTGCTCTTATTTCAAGAGCTTCAGCATACATTTTTAATGTTGCATACATTTCTTGTGCTTTATCTGGTTTTCCTCCTTTAATATATAAATCTGAAGCTTTTTTATATTTTCCTATATGAGAATATATATCTCCTTTTATTATATTATCATCTACTCCATCTTTTTTTTCTTGTTCTAAATCTAGTACTAAATTTATTAATTTTATATCTTGTATTTTTTTAAAACAATTTCCTGCAACTTGAAAATCAAAATTTAACATTGATTCTACTCCTAAATAAATCCATTCTTGGTTTGTTGCTCCTAAACAAGCAATTTTATAAGCTTCATTCATTTGTTTTTTTTCAGCATATCTCATAATACTTTGACTATTAGAAATATCTAAAACAGAAACATTATTATATGATTGAAGCATAAATACTTTAGTTCCTCTAAATCCAATAATTACACCAGAAATTTTTTCTTTAATAGGAGGAAAATCACTTGTTTTAATATATACATTATTTTCATACCAATAAGCAATCATATTATCAATATCACTATTAAATGATACTGATTTTGCTTTTTCTCCTTTCCAAATAATACCTTTTGAAGGTAAATCTATAACAGAAATATCATAATTATCATCAATAAGAGCTAATCTTTTTCTAGTAAAATTAATATCTAAACTTCTAATAGGAATATCATGTGTAAATAATAATATAGGAAATTGATTATCTAAATACATCATATAAACTTCGCCTGATCTTGTTCCACAAATCATTCCTTCTCTTTTTGGAGCTCCTCCTAAAACTCTTAAATATTTAATATCTGTTTCAAAACTCCAATCTCTTTCTACATTAGTTATTAAAGCAACATCACTTACTAAAGGATATAAATATATATGATTTTCAAAACATATTATTAAATGATTTGATGCTAATAACATTAAACTTATTTCACCTTCCCATTTTACAAAATATTTTGGCTTTGTATTATCATCATCACTTATTTGATGAATAAATACTTTATCTATTGAAAGATATGCAACTAAATCTTTAAAAATTGCCATTTTTCTTATATATCTTTTTGTTTCTATTGATGTTTTTTCATTTGTTAATAAATTTAGAATTATTATTTCTCTTAAATTTTTTCGATATACATACTTTTCATTATAAATACCATGAACAATACTAAAAGTAACTTGATGACATAAAATTGTTCCATCATTTGAAATTGAAATAACTGAATTATATTTATCAAAATTTCTAACTGCTGTAACCCAGGAATTTAAACCTTGAATAATTGTAACAACAAAAGTTCCTTCTTTAGTAAAGAAATTAATTTCTCTATTATTAGTTCCAACTAACACATAATCATCTTTAAATAAACTAATAGAAATAGGATCAGCAGTTAATTTTCTAGTTTCATTAACTTGACCATTAAATAAATCAATTAAATGGAAATTTTTATCCCAAGTACAAACATATAAACAATAATCTTTATTTAAAAATCTTGAATTAGAAAAACAACAACAAGTAATTTTTTCTTGTTTTTCTTCATTAATTGTAATAATTTTTTCATCTTTATTTCCATTTTCTTTATCTCTTATACTAATAGTTCCATTTTCAAAAGCAACAGCATATTTCATTCCATCATTTGTCCAAGAAAAATCAACTCCAGTATTATGTAAAGGAAATTTATTAACAGCTTTATCTTTACAAACAGAAAGAACAGTTTTACTCATAGAAATTAATATCATTAAACAAGGATTATATCCCATTCTAATTAAAGGATCTTTAAATGTAATTTTATTTATTGGTTTACTTATATCAGAAGTATTCCAAATATAAACTATATTATCTTTTCCTCCACTTGCAAATACTTTTCCATCTTTCCTAAATGATAAACATGATACATCCATTATATGCTTTTCACAATGACCTAATTCTTTTCCTGTTATTGCATCAAAAAATACTATTATTCTTCCTACTCCAACTATTATTTGATTATGTATTGGATCTACTGAAATTGCATTTATTTGATTTTGTTGCTTTAACTTCCATTTTTCAATTATTCTCATTATATCAAGTTATATATATTAAAAATGATTATTTTTTATATTAAATCTTTTATTAATAATAAATTTAATTCTTTTTTATTCAATATTATTATTATTATATACATTAAAATTTAATAAATTCAAATTAAATTTTCAAATGGAAAAATATAAAATAATAGAAACAGTTGGTGATGGAACTTATGGAACAGTATTCAAAGGAATAAATACAAAAACAAATGAATATGTAGCAATAAAAAAAATGAAAAAAAAATATACAGATTGGGATGAATGTCTTTCCTTAAAAGAGGTTCAAGCACTTTTAACATTAAAGCATTCAAACATAGTAACATTAAATGAATTAATATTACAAAAGAATGAATTAAATATGATATTTGAATTTATAGGTCAAAATTTATTTGAATATGCTAAAAACATGAATGAAATACCAGAATATAAAATACGTAATATAGCATTTCAAATATTACAAGGATTAGCATATATGCATAAAAATAATTTTTTTCATAGAGATATGAAGCCAGAAAATATATTAATTTCAGGGGACCAAGTTAAATTAGCAGATTTTGGTTTAGCAAGAGATATAAATTCAGAACCTCCTTTTACAGATTATGTTGCAACAAGATGGTATAGATCACCTGAAGTTATATTAAATAGTAAAGTTTATTCTAGTCCAATTGATATTTTTGCTTTAGGTGCTATTATTGCTGAATTATATACTGGAGTTCCTTTATTTCCTGGAAAAGAAGCTAATGATCAAATGAATAAAATTTGCGAAATTTTAGGAACTCCTAATCAAAGTGATTGGAATGAAGGATTTGATTTAGCTAATCAAATTCATTTTAAATTTCCACAATATAGAGGAAAAAAATTAAAAAATATAATTAATAGAGCAAGTGATAATGCTATTAATTTATTAGAAATGATGCTTTGTTTTAATCCATCAAAAAGACCTTCTGCTGTTAAATGCCTTCAACATCCTTTCTTTCAATGTAATGAAATTTTAAGGTATTTTGGATTTAATGTTAAAAAAGAAGAAAATGAAGAAAAAAAAAATAATAATAATAATAATTTTGCTATGAGTATGAATAGTAGAAGTAATAATTTTTTAAATTTAATTGAAGAAGCTAATAATAATAATAATAATAATAATTCTGGGAATAAACAAAAAAAACAAAATGAGTTTAATTATGAAGAAGATGCTTTTTTTTCTCATAATAATTCTAATTCAAAAATACAAAAAGGTAATAATAATTTAAAAAGGTTTGAAGACTTTTTAGGGAATTAATAAAATTTTTTAAATAATTGATTTTTAATAATTTTTTATTCTGTTTAATATAATTCAAAATTTTTACAATTGTATTTAAAAAATATTTAAATCTATTAAAAAAATGACATTAACATCAATTATATTGATAATATTAAGATACTTAGCATATTATTATTTAATAATGTTTGGATTAAAAATATTAAGACAAAAAATTTTTACATCAAAAAGTATAATGATTATATTAGGAAGTGGAGGACATACAGGAGAAATTTTAATAATGTTACAAAAATTAAACTTTGATAAATTTTCAGATATATATTTTATAAGTTCTCATAATGATAAAAGTAGTGAAAATAAAGTTAAAGAAGTAATAAAATTATCAGATTTTAAAAAAGTAAAATTTCATTTTGAAAAAATTTATCGAAGTAGAAATGTAGGTCAAAGTTTTAAATCTTCTATTTTTACTACATTATATGCTTTAATTCAAAGTTTAGGAATTATGTTGAAAACAAGACCAAATTTAGTTGTTAGTAATGGACCAGGAGTTGCTGTTCCTATAATTTATATGGGATTTTTGCTTAAAATTTTATTAATTTTACAAGAATTTAAAATATTATTTATTGAATCTTATTGTAGAACTACTTCTATTTCTTTAAGTGGGAAAATTTTAAAACCTATTTGTGATAAATTTATTGTTTTGTGGGAACATCTTAAAGGAGGTAAAAAAGAATATATTGGAAAAATTCTTTAAATGATATTAATTAAATTAAACTAATTTAAATTTGTAAAAAATTTCTTCATAATAATTTACATATATTATATTTTTATTATTAGAATATTTTCAAAAAATAAAAAAGTTAATGTGACATCATTGGAAATTTTGAAAAATTATAGACATTATTTATTTTTTCTTCTTGTGAAAATTCTTCAATATTTAAGACATAATTAGAATTATTTTTTAAAGAATTATTTATATTTACTTTATTCATATTTGATTTTAAAAAAGAATTAATATTTTCATTAATACGAAACTCAATGGTGTCATTTGTTTCTTTATCTTCTATTATTGAATTAATATTACCATATTCATCAAATACAATTTCAAATTCTTCAGATTTTTTTTTTTGTATTATATTTTCAGATAACTCATTAATATTTAATGTATTAAATTCTTCATCATATTCTTGTTCTATATTTCCTAAATTATAATTTAAAAAATTAGAATAATTTAACTCATTTATATTATCATTTTCTTCTTTTTCAATTTGATTATTTAAATTTCTTGCCCAAATTACATTTACAACTTTTCCTTTAGTTTTATTATTTTGGTCATTTATAGTTTTTTGTTTAGTTAAAATTTTACTAAATATTTGGCCATAAGTAACATTTTCAGAATTATTATCTAAATTTGATTTATTTTTATTCCTTTTTATAACTGGAAAAATATTAACATTATTCATATTATTATTAGATTTTTTTGGCAATAAAACTTTTTTAACTTTTTTACTGAAATTATTCAGGCATTTTATTTTCATAATTCAAAAATAAATTATAAATTAAACATAAATAAATAATTATTTAAAACAAATTTTTTTATAATGTATAATAATTCAGAGGATCAAATAGAATATCCTGATATAAATTCTTGTCTTAATCTAAGAATTCCAAAAAAAACATTAGAAATTTTTTTAAAGGAATTATATAGAGATTTATTAAGAAGAAGTGATGGTGAATCAAATGGAAATAAAATAAGTAAAATAACATTTCAAGAATCTTTAATTATGCCTTTAATATTATCAGAAAGACTCTTTTATGCTTTTACAAATAATAAATTTACAAATGATATAACAAGAGAACAATATATAAATGGTTTTTGTTCTTTATATTCTGAAGATTTAGAATGTAGATTAGAAATAATTTCTAAAGTAATTGATTTTGATTTAGATGGAGTTTTAAGTATTGATGATTTAACTATGTTACTTATGCATTTTTATCTTGTTGATAATGATATGAAATCTTTTAAAGAAGTTAAAGATATAATTTATAAAGATTTAACACCAAAAAAAAGAATAACTGTAAGTTCTTTTAAAGATACTATGAGTGATTATAATCCTGATGTTTTTTATTTATTTTGCTTTTTATTTAATAAATTTTGTCCTTTTACTTTTGAACAAGTTAATTATTTTAAAGATACTGTTAAAATGAAAGAAATTAAATTATTTTCTCCTATTCATCATATTAAAGAACCTATTAAAAAATTCTTAAATATTCCTCCAACAAAAGAATTGATTAAATTTTTAAAAACAAAATATAATTGTAATATTAAAGATGTAAATGAATTTAAAAATAAAAATGGATTAACAATTGAAAGTGAAAATGAAGAATTAAATGATTTAGTTAATTTTGAAAGTGATGTTACTTTTGCAATGTATAATATGGAAAATATAAATTCTGAAACAATTAATAAAGGAACTTTTAAAAAATTAAATTCAAATACTTCAACTGCATCTTCAATAAAAAATGTTCCTGTAATTCAAACAAATTGGAAAAATGAAACTATTTTAAATTCTCCTCTTCATTATAATAATAATCATTTTTCAAAAAGTCCTGTTAAAAATTTTAGCGATTATTCAAAATTTAAATCTTATGCTCCTAAAAATAATTTAAATACTTCTGATATTATTATGGATTATAATAATAATGGAAATTATTTTGAAATTGAAGTTAATTATTATACTAGAAGTGGTTCTATTAAAGATTGTAAAATATTAATTATTGGTGATTGTTTATATATTCATATTTTTGGAAATAAATATAAATTTTTGAAATTAATTTCATTAAAATTTACTTTTGTAGAAGAAATTGAAAAAGGTGAAACTCTTTCAAATAATATATTAAGAAGAGTTAGACTTTCATCTTTTTTAAATTCAATTTATAAAGAAATGATATTTTCAAGTGAAGATCAAATAGAAATGGAATCATTTATAAATACATTAAAACTCATAATTCATCATGAAGATTTAAATAAAAAATATATTAAAATTAAAGAAATATATAGAGGAAGTCAAAGTCATTTATATTTAGGAAAAAATACTGAAACAAATGAACAAGTTGTATTAAAGCAAATAGATCAAACTTTTCTTGATAAAAAAACAAGATATGAAACAGTTCTTTGGGAAAGAGATATAATATTTTTTTTAAAAAAAATACCTCATCCAAATATAGTAAAAGTATATGATTATTATAGAACTGTTGAAAGTTTTATATTTATACTTGAATATATTCCAAATGGAAATTTAAAATCTTTTCTTTTAAATAATAGAAATATATTAACTCAAAAACAATTAAAAAAAATAATGTTAGAATTATCAACTGCAGTATTATTTCTTCATTCAGTAGGAATAATTCATAGAGATTTAAAGCCAGAAAATGTTTTAATAAGTAAAAAAGATAATGGAGAAATAACAGTAAAATTAATAGATTTTGGATTTAGTAGAGTTTTAGGTAAATTAGATAATTTAAATGAAGCTTATGGAACTTTTAGTTATGCTTCTCCTGAAATTTTAAATAAAACTCCATATAATTTTAAAACTGATATTTGGTCTTTAGGTGTTATTTTTTATTTAATTATTGTTGGTGTTCATCCTTTTGGAGAAAATGAAAAAGATTTAAAAGAAATTCATCATAATATATTAAATGCAAAATATAAAATTCCAAATAATATAGATAATAAAATGAAAAATTTAATAGAAAAATGTTTAAATATTGAAGCTAGAAAAAGACCTAAAATTGAAGATGTTGTAAAAATTTTATTGTAATTAATTCACATAAAACAATAATTTTAGTGTTGATGTTAATAATATTTTTCATTTGAAATTAAAAAAGTAAATTTATAAATAAAAAATGTTTTTTTAATAATAATCCCATGAAAAAATATTTTAAAAATAACAAAATATTATTTTTATAAAAAAAATTATATTTAACCGATTCAAAAAAAAAAAAAATAATATAAAAAATAATAAACATCATTCTTAAATTTTAAAATTAAAAAATAGCACATAAAATAAAACTAATTTTAATTTTATTTTTTAAACTGGATAATAATACAAGTCATATTATCACATCCAACTCCACTTTCATTATATATATCATTAGCGCAAATTTTATCCATAATTTCTTCAATAATAGTACTTAATTTAACAGAATAAGGTTGATTAACATTTAATTTTTCTTTAACAATATCACAAGCTTCTTGATTAGTTAAACAATCCCAAATTCCATCACAACCAATAATAATAAAATCACAATCATCACTTAAATCATTAGAAACAACATCAGGAAAAGCAGTAATCATTTGTTCTTGTTGAGATAATTTATTATTATTTTTATATTCTAAATCACCTAAACCTCTACTTAAATTTAAATTACCTTTAACTCTACCTTCAGTAATCCAACCATCAGCTTTATATATTCTATTTTTTTCTATTTGTAAATCAGGTTTATGATCAACTGACATTGGATATGCAATTCCTTTTTTACATAAAACTTCTCTTGAATCTCCTGAATTTGCAAAATATATTTTTTTATTTATTTCATCTATTACACAAACACATGCAGTACAACCTACCATATTTGCTATATCTTCTTCTGTTCTTTGTGTTTGAATAAATTTACTTATAAAATCTGCTTGAGTATTTTTTGAACCTAATTTTTTATCTTGTAAATCATCTTCTTCTTTACTTTTTTTTGCTATTTCTTTTAATTCATTTTTACCATTTTCTTGACGCATTAAATCATCCATTTTAAGAAAAGTTTCTTCTAAACCTAATTTAATATTTCCTGATTTAAAATTTGAATTTGAAATTAATTCATTTGTAAAATGATTTTTTACAAATTGTGATACTTCTTTTCCTCCATGTCCATCAAATACTCCAAATATATCATATTGTTTTTTATCTCCTTGACTTATTTCTGTTATATGAGCATCTTCCATTCTTTTTCTCCATCCTTGCATTCCACATGCTCCATATCTTATTTTTTCATTTTCTTTATCCTCAGAATATTTATCTTTTATTGGAGCTGAAAGAAATTCACCCATTTTAAAATAAAAAGAATTATATTTAATTTTTTATTCGAATAAGATATAATTAAATTATGAATTCTTTTTATACTATTTTTTTTTTATTGGTTTTTTTTGGATTTTATTGAATTTTTTTAGAGATTTTTTATTTTTTTTTCTTTTTAAAAATTTTTTTTCTTATTCAGGAAAGAAAAGAGAAATATAAGGTTATAATAAATTTTATTATTTTTATATTAAAAATATAAATTTATTTTGATAATATAATAATATAAATAATATTCACCTTTATGATATTTTGAATATAAATAAGCATAAAAATTTAAAAAATTGAAATAACCAAAAAAAGAGGAATCTAATTAAATAAATAAATCTATGATATATAATAAATGATATCAAAATCAAATAATATAATATATTGAAAATGTCAGAAACAAATTTAATTTCAACTTTCCTTCCAAATGATTTATTATATGATCTTCAAATAGAAGAATCAGATTTAAAACAATTTGAAGAATTATCTGATAAAACAAGAGATTCAGAAAGTAATGTTTTAGATTTTAATTTGGATTTTTTTTCTTCAAAAAATTCATCAAAAAGCGTTGAAGAAGTTCAAGAAAAAGAAATAACCGAAACATTATCAAATTCTCAAAAAAAAATAGTTTCTTCAACAAATAATCTTAGTGTTTTTTTCCAAAATAAACATTCAGAAAATGATTTTGAAAAACTTCTTAAAAGTTGTTCTGGAAGTCATTATCTTCAAGAATTAGCAGAAAATATTTCAGAAAAAGAAATTGATTTAATTTTTATTAAACTTTCTCCAAAAATTAAACAAATAATGTGTGATTCATATGGAAATTATTTTCTTCAAAAAATTATTGAAAAAACTAATACAACTCAAAGAATTAATTTATTAAATAACATTAAAGAAGATTTTATTTTTATTTCAAAAGACATTTCTGGTTCTCATTGTATTCAAACTTTAATTGAAAAAATGAATTCAGATGAAGAAGAAGAAATTATCAAATCTCTTGTTGAAAATGATTTATTTGATTTAACTATTTCTCAAAATTCAACTCATGTAATCTTAAAAATAGTAAATAATATAAATAATCCTAAAAGATATTA
The DNA here is from genome assembly GCA_023805745.1 of Isotricha sp. YL-2021b. Classification (NCBI taxonomy): domain Eukaryota; phylum Ciliophora; class Litostomatea; order Vestibuliferida; family Isotrichidae; genus Isotricha; species Isotricha sp. YL-2021b. The sequence goes on along the minus strand of JAJJKW010001466.1, from coordinate 10,796 downwards.
TTTGATTCAATTTTGTATGAATAATTTAATATCTTTAAGTTTAAATTTAAATGGTTCAACTATTATTAAAAAATTTATTTCTCAAGTTAAAAATTATCAACTTATTCAAATGATTATTATGATTCTTGAACAAAATTATGTCCAAATTGTAGAAAATCAATTTGGTAATTATGTCATTCAAGATGCTTTCCAATATTTTGGTTTTAATAATTGTAAAGGTATTATTAAAAATATTATTAAAGATTCAGTTTATTTTTCTGTTCAAAAATATGCATCAAATGTTATTGATAAGGTAGTTCTTATTTTAAGAACTAATGATAATATATTATTTTATCAAATTATAGAAAATTTATTTTTTAATTCTATTAATTTTAATAAACTTATTGAAAATAAATTTGGAACATTTGTTCTTTGTAATTTACTTAAATTATTAAATCCTGCTGAAAAATTCTATATTCGAAACACTATTTTAAATATGAATTATGGAAGTTATTTAACTAAATCAAATTTATTTATAAATGCAAATTTAGGGAAATTTCTATGCTTATTAAATTAAAAGTTTTTTATCATGTAATTTAGACTTTAAGTCACAATTTTTGTGTATTTATATAATTATATTACTTTTAGAATATTATTTTTATTTAGTATATTTAACATTAGACTTTTTTTAATATTTATATTGGATTTAATTTAAAATAGTTCTTTATATATCTTATTTTTTTTATTTCTTTAAAATTTAAATTATTAAAAAAATAAATTAAATGGATTATTTTAACCCAAATAAAAATAAACTTAATTATGAACAAAATCAAAAAACAAATTCCTCAAGACATAAAAGGTCAATAAGTTCAATTCAAAGTTTAGGAAATTTAAATAAAGAATTAAACCAAAATTCAAGTAGAAGAACAGCAAATAAAAATATAATTCATTCTTTTCATAGTAATAATAATAATTATCAAAGAAATACAATGTTTAATAAAGACAATGATAATATAGAGGATTATCAAAGATTAGCAAAAAAATTTTATTCAATTATAATTACATTACAAGATGAACTAACAAAACAAACAATAAAAAATTATTCACTTATTGAAGAAAATTTAAATTTAAAACAGCAATTTACTGAAATTCAAAAGAAAATAAATCCAAGTAATTAATCAATAAATTTTATTTTTTTTTCAATAAATTATAAATTTAATAAATTAATGAATAAATTTAAAAAATTAACATTTACACCATTTTTTACAAACTCCAAAAATCAAAATAAAACATAAAAAAACCCAAAAATATTCTCCTAATAAAAAAGTTATAAAAAAAACAAAAAAAGAACTCTTTAAAACCCAAAAAATAAAAAATTTAAAGACAAAAACCAAAAAAAAATTAAAAACCTAGATACATACTTTTAATCCTTAAAAAAATAAAAAAATTTGAAAAAAAAATAAAAAAAATAATTTAAATTCCAAAAAAATAAAAAAAAAATCATATAAAAAAAAAAAAATGACTTCCAAGATATTCTTCCTCTTATTGATATCCTCAATAACATCAATAGTATTTAAAATAGAAGACGAGGATTTTATAAAAGTTAAAATAGGAAATCCTCAAAAAGAATTAAAACTTTTAATAGATCCAACAGCTCCATTTTCCTATATATTTGAAAAAACAAATTCAACAACAGCAATAAAACATGAATTAGGTAAATTTCAAAATATATATGGATCATTTGAAGGAGAATGGGAAAGTGATTATTTTTATTTTGAGCATGGATTTAACTTTTTATTAAAATATGTTAGAGTAGAAAAAACTCAAAGTCATTTTGATGTAGATGGAGTTCTTGCATTAGGATATTCAACACAATATCAAGAAAGTAATATATATATGATACTTTCAAAAATGGATAATATATTTGATTTTGAACCAGTTTTATCATATGATAAAGAAAAAAAAGAATTAATGTTAGGAGAACTTCCAGGACCAGATTATTCAAATCCTGTATCATTTCCATTATTTGAAGGAAAATCAGAACCAGGAACTTTCGTTCATTTAACTGGAATAAATTTTGTAGAATTACCTTCAAAAAAAACAGAAACAATTGAAATTGGAGATGTAGCTAAATTAGGTGTTATGTCTGTATTAATTGCTCCTAAAGAAAGAGCAAATTGGATTACTGATGTTTATCTTCCTAAAATTCAAGGAAATGATAGTAAATGTAATAAAGAAACTGATTCTGAGAAATTTTTCTCTGATGTATATTTTACTTCAAAAAGAGAAAAAATGAGAACTGAATTTGTTTTTAATGATACTGCTTATGCATATGATTTTAGTGAAACTGCAAATGGAAAATTAAGAAGTACAATTAAAATTGGAGATGATTCAAATAATCCTATGAATGTTTGGTATATTGGATTAGATTTACTTTTTGTTCAAAGAGCTGATTTTGATTATGGAAAAGGTACTGTTAAATTATTTTCTACTAAAGCTTATCATCCTAGTAGTAATAAATTATTATATTTAGCTACTATGGTTATTTATTCTGTTATTTTCTGTGGAGCTTTAGCTTTTATTCTTAGAAGCTGTTGTGCTAAGAAAAAACAAAAAGATATCAAAAAAGGAGAAGAACTTTTGGAACTTTAAATTTAAAAAAGGATTTTTTCTTCTTTTTATTTTATTATTATTATTGTTATATTCATTTTGCTCTTTAGGTTTTTTTTTTTTTGGATTTTTTATTTTATTTAAAAACGGGTTGTGAATTATTTATTTTGTGTTTTTATTTTTTTTTTTATTTATTTTTATTTTTTTTAGTTTTTATGTTGGTTTTTTATTTTTAATTTTTTTGATTAAAGATATTTTAAATAAATTCATTAATAAATAAATTATATTTTTTATAATTAGAATCAATTTTTAATTATAATTATTAATTATACTTAATTCCTAAAAATTCTCAAAATTTATAAATATTAATCATTAATATTTATTCATTTCATATTTATTCTTGTTCAAAAGATAACTTTTGATATGAGTTAAGATGAAGAGATTTAACTTTTTTTATTTCTTGTTCGTTTTCAAATCCATTTTCTTTTTTATTAAAAGAAAGTGGAATTTTTTTAAGTTTTAACATAGTTTTATTGGGAGTAAAAAAGTTTAAAGAAAATATTTCATTCTTATTTTTTTCTCGTTGAGAATAATTTAAGAAATATTCTTTTAAATTTTTTTTATTTTTATTTTTATTTGTTAATGATTGATAATAATCCATAACTTCTTTTATTCTTTTTTTAATTTTATAATTTGTTCTATTTAAGTTTAAACTTGAATAATTTTGTTTTAATACTTTGTTCCTAGGAGATAATGATATTTTATTATTTTCAGAATGGGAGAAAATACTAGAAGTACTATGAGTATTATTTAAAATAGGAAATTTAATAAAATTATTTTCAATTTTAGTTTTTTTTTTTTTATAATTTTCAAATTCTTTTAAATAATTTTCTCTATAAATTTCTAAAGTTTTAATAAAATATTTTGCTCTTTGTTCAATTAATTTAGCAGCTTTCATTCTAATAGAATCAATTGAATTTAAAAGTATTGATTCTATTGTAGTTGGAGCAAAAAATACATCAGCTTCATCAGAATAACAAATAACAGAAAATAGATTTAATTTAGATTTATATTCTAAAAAATCATTTAAACCTAAAATTTGAAGATTAGAAACTTCACTTAAGAAAATTTCATTTTTTTCTTTATTTTTTTCTAAAAATTCTCTAGAACTAAATATAGGATTTTTTAATATATTTTCATTTTCATTCAAATATTTATCATTATATTTTAAATTTGATTCATAATTTGGAAATTCATCTAAAGAATGTTTTAAATTATGAATTATATCTTTTATTTCATCAAAATTTGCTATTGTTTTTATTTTAAATTTTCCTGTTATAATAAAAAAAATTCCATAATGTAAAGTTTTTCTTTTCATTATATATTCTCCTTTTTTTATTTTCATATGTTGAAAATATGGAATAAAATTTTTTTTTATAAAATCCATTTTAATTCCTTCAAATATAAAAAAATTATGAATTAAACTTTCAAGCCAATATTTTTTATCTATATGAACTGTTTTCCAAAAAGTTTGATCTTGTATATTTGTTTTTTCTAAACAACCAATTTCACTATTAGTTAAATTAACATAAGAATTTAATGTTTTAATATGTCTTGGAAAAGACAATAAACCAATTTTATTTCCAAAACCTAAATATTCAATAAATTCATATTCTGGAATCATAAATTGATATAAAGATTCTTTATCTTTGTCTTGAATAATTTTTTTTTCTATATGAACATTATATAAATCTTTAAAATCTGTTAATTGATAATTTTTATATGATTTATAATGATTTATATTTCTTTTTATATTATTTATTTCTTTCAAATAATCTATTTTTGTATTTTCCTTTATAAATAATATTATATCATGAGGAATAGATATTATATCTTTGTTGCATTCTAAACATTCATTTATTAAATATGTTTCATTGAGTAATTGTAATTTTAGTAAATGTAAACAATAATTTGTCATAGTTAAAAAATATTTAGAATATTTTATTGTAAATTTTCCAATTATTCCTTTTAAAATTACGTAAAACATTTGATCATCTTCTCCAAATTTTTTTATAAAAGTTCCACATTTCATTTCTTGATATTCCAATTTTGAACAAAATTTATATAAAATATATTCTAAAGTTTTTTTATTTTTTTCATCTAAATATAATATAAATGGTTTAAGTAATTTGCATAATTTTGCTATTGAATTAATTATATCTTTTGTTCGATATTCCTTTTCAATTTTTAAATAATCTTTTCCTTCCTCAAAAATATTTTGAACATTTTCATTAAACATTGAAAAATTAATAAAAATCGAATTTAGCATAAAACAAATAAATTAAATTATTTTTTTTTATTCAAATTTTATCAGATGATTTTAATAAATCAGATAAAATGATAAATTATTAATCATCATTGAATTACTTTTTTTAATACATATAGATTTTATTTTTTGACTAAATTTTAAATTATTTTAATAAAAATTTAATTATTAAATTCAGCTTGGATGGAGATATTAAAAAAAATTAATGGAAGAAAATAAAGTTAAAGTAATTTTATGGCATAACGGTAAAAAAAAAGAAAATTCATTTGAATATATAATAAAAGATTTTATGACAATAACATTAAATCATTTAATAGAATCAATTACAAAATATATAATAAATCATAACTTAAAGTCAAAATTAGGAATAGAAAAAGAAAAATTTGAAATAAATCATTTATATACAAATAAAGAAATAGAATTAGAAGAAAATGATATTCCATATTTGAAAGAGAATGATATAATATTTTTTACAATAGATAATTCATCTTTTAACGAAGGTAATTTTTATTATCAATATGAATTTGTAAATTGGATAAAATCAGGAGGATATGGTCAAGTATATTTAGGAAAACATGTAATAACTCAAAAAGAATATGCAATAAAAAAAATAGATACATCAAATTTTTCAAATCAAGATTTATATAATATATCAAGAGAATATGTTATATTAAGAGAATTAAAACATCCTAATATAATAAAATGCTATCAATCATTTAATTATGATAATACATTTTATACTGTAATGGATTATGCAAAAGGAGGTGAATTATCAAATTTATTAAATGAAAAAAAAAGATTAAATGAAAAAAATTCTAAAAAAATATTTCAACAAATATATAATGCAGTCAAATATATGCATAATCAAAATATAATTCATAGAGATTTAAAACCAAATAATATATTATTTTTAGATGAAAATAAAACACAAATAGTATTAATAGATTTTGGAATTTCTGGTATTTCAAATGGTAAATTTAAAGAAACTGTAAAAGCAGGAACAATTAGATTTCTTCCTCCAGAAATGGTAAGTGGAAAAGATTATGCTTCAAATACTAAATTAGATGTTTGGGCTTTAGGAATTATATTATTTAGAATGATTGAAGGAAATTATCCTTTTGATGCTAAAAAAGATAAAGATGTTATTCAAAAAATATTATATTCTCCTTTAGAATTTAATAAAAAAATTAAAATTTCTTTAAAATGTAAAAAATTAATTAAACAAATGTTAGAAAAAAATTTGTCTTTTAGAATTGATTCTGATAATGAATTATTTCAAAATTGGTTTGATGAAGAAGAATTTCCTATTAAAAATGTTCAATCAATGAAAATTTCTCAAGATTTATTTAATGATTATGTTAATGAAAAACGAATGTCTATTATAAAAACTTATGAAAATCCAAATAGAAATAATATTATTCAACAAATTAGTGAATTTTTAAGGTCTGATAAAAATAATTTACCAAAAAAAAGAAATTCTTTAAAAACTAATTTTAAAAGAAATAATAATCTATTTCCTAGACTTTATAATAATATAAATAGTATTGAAAGTAATAATTTAGATGATAGTTTAGAAATTATTGAAAGTAATATAAAAAAGAGTAATAATATTAGTAAAAATAATGTTAATAGAAGACATTCAGTACAAAATATTTCTAATTTTAACATAAATTCAATTCCTGGAAAGAAAATAAATCAACGTCAAAGTGAAAGTTTTATAAATAAATGAAAAAATATACAAAAATAAATTTATATAATAATTTATTATAGTATTAAAAAACAAAAAAGAGTGTATCAAAATATTAAAACAATTCAATTATATTTTATTTTATTTAATATTTTTGATATTATTTACTTTCATATTATAGTTTTCTTAATATTTTTTTTCCATTATTTAAGAATTTAAATTATGAATTATTTGTTTATTTGAATAATTAATTGAAACAAAAGAAATTTAGACATAACTTTAACATCTAAAATTTCTTTCTGATAGTCTTTTAAAAAATACAAAGATTGATTAACTTATTATTTCTATTTTTAGTATTAAATTTTTAAATTTAAAAACATAAAGAAAACTACAAAAAATATAAGTAAATAAGGAATTTTAATCTTTTAACAAATCTTATGAAAATAGTAAAAGATGAGAAAAACATTCAAAATGAATAAATATTCAAGAAATATGATATTTCTATTATTGAATGTCATTAATAGAAAGAAATATAAAAAAAATCAATAAAAAGAATGTATCAAGTATATAATTTTTTTAAGGACTATCTTATATTTTATGACTTTCTATGTTTTATTGTTTATGATAGTAATATTTTATAGTTTTAAGTTCTTTAAATCATTATTTAGCAATTTGTTCATATTATTTCAAATATGCTTTTTTAAAATTTTTTTAATTTTGAATTTTTCGTTATTTTTGCTTTCACATTTTATTTTAATATCATTTTCATTTCTTAAACAACATCCTATATTTTTTATTGAATTTTAATTTATAATAAATAGTTAAAAAAATTAAATTAAAATTTATAATAAAATTATTCTTAATTTGAATTTATTTCAGAAGATTCAGTTAATTCATTTTTAGTTGACTCAAATAATTTTTTTAAAAAGTTATCTACTGTATTGGGATCGTAATATACTTCATCTATTAGATATTTCCAAACTTTTTCAATGAGGTCAATAAATTGCTCCTTATCTTCAAGATTTTCATTAATTTCATTCTCCTTTGGAATTGAGTTAGTATATTCATAGTTTAAATTATTACTATCTTTATTTAATCCTAAAGAACCTGATTTTATTTCTATATTACTTGAACTTGATTGAAAATTTTTAACAACTTTATTTCTAAATATAGGAAAATATTCTTTAATTTTACCTTCAAAATCATAAGGACATTTATTTTCATTTTTACTTTTTTCTATTATTTTATTAAAAAATAGCTTTAAATTGTCATTTGTTAATGGTTGAATTGTATTTTTTATTAGTTCAATATTCTTATCGGACATTATTTATTTTAAATCATTTTATATTTTGTTTTATATGAGAAAAAGTTAATTTTTAAATAATTAAAAAAGGAAAAATAATCTTTATATAAATTTTAAATATATTTTAATAATTGAATTTATTCTTAAATATTATTAGAGTATACACTTTTTTATCAGCAATTCCTCATAATTTGAAAAAATAACAAATATAATATGTTGTTTTTATTAAGACTAATTTATAAAAAGAAGAAAATATTCAAGTAAATAATAATTTAAATAAAGAAGAAAATATTCAAGCAAATAATAATTTAAATAAAGAAGAAAATATTCAAGTAAATAATAATTTAAATAAAGAAGAAAATATTCAAGTAAATAATAATTTAAATAAAGAAGAAATTATTCAAGTAAATGATAATTTTAATAAAGAAGAAATTATTCAAGTAAATGATAATTTAAATAAAGAAGAAAATATTCAAGTAAATAATAATTTAAATAAAGAAGAAAATATTCAAGCAAATAATAATTTAAATAAAGAAAATATTCAAGTAAATAATAATAAAAATGAAGAAAATATTCAAGTAAATAACAATGTAAATAAAGAAGAAAATATTCAAGAAAATAATTTAAATAAAGAAGAAAACAAAGAAATAAATACAAATTCTACCTCAAATAATATTAATAATAATAATGAAAAAGAAAAAGAATAAAAAACTGAAATATTATTTAAAAATAAAATAAACAAAAATTAATAATTATAAAAATATAAATATTATATTTATTTAGTAAATAAAATAAAAAATATTTTTTATTTAAATAGGAAAATAAAAACACTAAATAAAGTAAAAAAATAAATGAATATCCAAGATAAAAACGATAAAATGCATTTAATTCAAAAATTAAAAACAGAAAATCAATATTGTATTGATTGTGGATCACCAAATGCAAATTGGGCAAGTGTAAATAATGGTATATTTTTATGTTTAAATTGTGCTGGAATTCATAGAAGTTTAGGAGTACAAATTTCATATATTAAAAGTTTATCTATGGATGATTGGGATAATAATCAAATAAATTTAATGACAATTTCAGGAAATGAAAGATTAAAAAAGTTTTTTAAAGAATATAATATAAATGAAAATATGAATATTGAAAAAAAATATAAATTAATTGCTACTGATTATTATAGAAAAAAAATACATTCTGAAGTTTATGGGGAGGAATTATTATGTGAAAAACCTAATATTGAAGAAGGATTAAAAGAAATTAATTTAAATAAAAGTCAAAATGATATTGATAAAATTAATAATGATAATTTTATTTGTAATAATTATGTTATTAAAGATTATAAAAAAGAAAATAAGAAAAAATCTTTTTTTAATATATTTGGTGTTCTTGGAAAAAGAGTAAAAGAAAAAACAGAAGAATTATATAAAACTGCTGTAGGATTACAAAAAAAAAAGAAAAATAAAAATAATAATAATAATAATAAAGAAGAACCTACTTTTACCTTCTTTGGAAATAATCAAATTACTACGGGAGAAAATATTAATGAAGATAATATAAGTTAAGATTTTTGTCCTTCTATATATTGAAATTTATATAAATTTAATTTTTTTTGTATATTAATTAAATAATTAAAAATTATTTTTTACTAATTAATTAATATCTATCAAATAAATACAAAGAAATTTTGAATACTCGGTTTAGTTAATTATAAATAAAATTAAAATTAAATTATGTTAAAGATAACTTTTTCATTTAACTTCATAAACTATCTAATTACATTCACTAAACTTGATAATTTGATTTTATCATTCCGGATAAAATAAATGTCTTTTATAAAATTTTCGAAAATAAATTTCATCAACTATTTATATACTATATATAAAAGAATATACAATTAAAAAAATAATTGTATATTAATTATGAAGTTTAATGATTCGATTTTAAAATGAAACCTCTTTTTTTTTTTTGATTTTTCTTTAGTTTCGAATAAATAAGAATTTTCTTTTTTTTCTGTATATTTTTATATTTTTTTGTAACATCACAAAGAATAAAATTCTTATTTGATGATAATAAATCATTTTCTTCGTAATTAAGATTATTTTTTGATTCATTTAAAGATAATAAATCAAGATCAAAGAGTTTATAATAAATATCATTTTTATTTTTATCCTCAATACTTTTTGATAGAATTTCCATTTGAGAAATATAATCATTAATATTTTCTGCAATTATTGCAAATGATCTATTTCTCATTACTATATTTTTTATTTTTTATTTAAATAAAAATTTTTTTCTTTAATTTAAATTACTTAAAGTAATTAATTAAAGAAAATAATTTGGAATACTATTAAAAATATATATAAAAATGGTTTATACAACTTTATTTTAAATAAAAATAAAAAAAAAAATAGTATTTAAATCCTCCTATTGTTTTCATTTTAATAATATTAAAAAGAAATTTCCAATACATCAAAAAAATTTCTTAATTATTTTTTATTAAATTTATTTTATTGTTTTTTGAGATAATCTAATGTATATTGATAAATAATTTATGTATATCTTATATATTTTTTTATGTTATAATTTATTTTGATTATAATTTATTTTATAGAATGATTAATTCAAACAAAATACATTTATACTGATATAAAAGAAAATTTTTATTTAAAATTAAAAATATTTAAAAAATAATAAAGATGTATTTGAAGAATCAATTTTATTATTTAATTTTTTTTAAATAATAAACTTAAAAATAAATTATCTTAATTTATGTTTTTAATATTGATAATTATTATTAATAAAAAAGATATTTTGATACATTTAAAAGAAATAAATATAATATTTTTAATTTAAAATAATTGAATTAAACATTATTTGTGAGAATA
>JAJJKW010000307.1:0-54995 GCA_023805745.1 Isotricha sp. YL-2021b | reverse complement strand
AATCCCCAATCCCCAATCCCCAATCCCCAATCCCCAATCCCCAATCCCCAATCCCCAAAAAATAATTTATTATTTTTGTTTGAAATTTTTAATTCTAATTAATGAAAAAAATAAAAATAAATATTAAAAAAATTTTAATTAATATTTATATAAATTTTTTTTATAAAAATAAAATAAATAATTGATGATTCATTATAAATAATAATTCATTAACAGTAATATAAAAAAATGTCTTCCAAATCATTATTAAAAGAACTTTGTTATAAAATTCCTAAAGCCGAACTTCATGTTCACTTAGAAGGAACAATTGAACCTGAAATGTTATTAAAATTATCAAAAAAAAATAAAATTAAAATAAAATATAAAACAATAGAAGAAATAAAAAAAAAATATAAATTTAATTCCTTAAATGAATTCCTAGAAATTTTCAGAGAAGGCACTTCAGTTTTAAAAACAAAAGAAGATTTTTTTGACATTTCCTACGACTATTGCAAAAAATGCAAAGAACAAAATATATTATATACAGAAATAACAATAGATCCAACAATGGCAATTAGAAAAAAAATTCCTTTAGATGATTATTTTGAAGGTATAATTGAAGGAATGGAAAAAGGTAAAAAAGATTTTAATATAAATTATAATTTAATATATTGTATTATAAGAACACAAAGTGAAGAAGAAGCAATGAAAGATTTAAAATTATCTTTAAAATATAAACAATATTTTAAAATTATTGGTTTAGCAAGTGCCGAAAGAAATAATCCGCCAGATAAATTTAAAAATATATTAGAATTTGTTAAAAATGAAGGTTTTAAAATTACAATTCATTCAGGAGAAGATGGTCCAATAGATTATATTAGACAAGCCTTAAAATATTGTGATAGAATTGATCATGGAATTGTATTATATAAGGATTTAAATTTAATGAAAGAAATTGCTCAAAAAAAAATTCCTTTAACTTTATGTCCTATTTCCAATAAAAAATTACAAGTTTTTACTAATTTAAAAGAATATCCTCTTAGAAAATTTATTCAAGAAAATGTTTTAATTAGTATTAATTCTGATGATCCTAGTTATTTTTCTTCTTATTGTGCTGAAAATTTCTGTGAATTAGTTGATAGTCTTAATTTAACTAAAGAAGAAATTATTTTATTAGCTGAAAATAGTTTTAAAAGTTCCTTCTTAGAAGAAAATAAGAAGAAATTCTTTTTAGAAATGATTGCAAATTATAAATAAATGATATAAAGCTTCTTATTCTATATAATGATAAATAACTATAAATTTGGTTATTTGATTTAATTTTTGGGTATTAGTATAAAATAGGGTAATAAATAGTTTAAATAGAACTAGGTTTTAATGCTATATATAAATTTTATTTTTATTATTTAATAAATTATTGATTTAAAATTGAAGAACAAAAAATCAAAATTCTTTTGTTATAATATAAATACAATTTAAAAAATTAAATAAAATTTTCCATAATGATTTTTAATTTTATAATTTTTTATAAATTTTTTCTTTGTTTTTTATTTGAATTGTTCGATTCTTTTAGAGTCTTCCTATTATTTGATAAATCTCTTTTATTTTTAATTATGGTATTATATTTTTTATTATACACTTTATCGTAATTAATTTTAGAATTTTTGCTCCCACCATTAATATTTTTAATTATTTTTTCATTATTATTTTTTGATTTTGAAGAACTATGATTTTTAGTATGTGATTGATTGTTATTTAATTGATTTATTGCTAAAGAATTTAATCCAATATTTTTTTTTAATTCATTTAATAAATTATTTGTAGTTTTTTGATAATTATTTAATTTAATATCAATATAAGTTTTAAATTTATTTGTATTATTTTTACTACTAATTCTTTTTTTAACTGATGAATTTTCAGAAGTTCTTCTATTTGAACTTTTATCTTTTTCTGATAAATTACCTAAATTATTCTTTTTTTTAGTATAAAAAGGTTGAGTATGTAACATTAAATTTTTTTTATTTTGAAAACTATAAGGTCCTTTTCTTTTTTCTCTATCAGTTAATAAATTACTTTTTGTATTTGTTAAATTATTATATATATTATTTTTATTTCTACTTTTATTATTATATGAAAATGAAGTAATTGAATCAATTACTTCTTGAAGTAATTTATTATAAAATTCATTCATTTTAGTTTTATTAAAAACTAAATTATTTTTGTTTTTTATTTCTTGAGTGTTATTATAATAATTATTATTATCTGTTGATATTGTTAGTTTTTTCTTTGAATTTGAAGAAGAATTTTCTTTATATATTTTTTTATGAACTACTTTTCCTATTTTTTTATTTTTAGAAAGAATTGAATTCTTATCATTTTTTTTAGTATAACAAGGATTATTTATTTTTGTTGGTTTTGATGAACTAGGACTTATTTTAAAATTTCTTTTATTTTTATAACAATTTAATATATTATTTAATGAATTTACTATTAATTGATTTTGAATACTTTTTTTATTATTTGTATTATTTTTATTTTTATTATTATTATTATTACAAGAAGATGAATGTTCTTTACTCTTTGAAATACTTTTTTTAAAAGTATTATTATCTGTTTTAATTTTTTTTTCTAAATGATTTTTTGATTGATTTGAAGAATGAAGATTTATTTTATCTTTACTTACTTGAATTGATTTTATTTTTTTATTTGAATTTGAATTATTATTTTTTGAAATTTCTTCTTCATTATTTGTATCTTTTTTACTGAAATTAAAATGACGATTCATTTTTAATTTTTTAGCAAATGAAGTATATAAATTCATATTTTCAATTAAATTTTTTTCAAAAAAAAAATTAAAAGTCTTTTCTTTATATTTATTATGAGATATCAATGCAGATATATTATTATATTTTTTCTTTATTTTCTCTCTATTTTTAACTTTATTTTTTTTATTTTTTTCAGTAGAAAAATTATCTTCATTTATTTTATTATTTGGTTCAATATAAGTTCTAATTTTTTGGCAATAATCTTTCATTTCATTTTTTTCATTATTATCATTATTATTAAAATTATAATCAAAAAAGGGATGATTAGTGAAATTATCATTATTATTATTTCTATTTCTTGATTTTTTTGCATTATTACTAAAATAAGAAAAAATATCAGTTTCTTCATTTAATTCATTTTTATTATCATTTTCTAATAAATTATCCTTTTTTATTTTCTCTTCTATTTCTTTTTCTTTTTGGTTTTCTGCTAAAATTTCTAATTTTTGGTATAAGAATAAATAAGGAAAATGAGCACCATATTCATAATATTTTGGTGATTCATCTTCATTAATTTTATTTTCTAAAAAATATCCTTTATAATTAAATATATCATTTTTAATATCTATTTCATTATCATTTTCATCTGATATTTGTTCAAAGTCTTTGTTTAGAATTAAATTTGCCATATAATAATTTAATTTAAAAAAAATAATTTGATTTTTCTAATTTTAATTTTTTTTTAATAAATTATAATAAGTTTCTTTCATATAAATGGATAATAATAATACTATATATTCGAAATTTCTTATTAATAATTATTTTGGAAAAAATTTTCAAAATAATTTTATCACCCTTTGTAAAGATGTATATAATAAAATAAATATAAATAAAGAAACTTATTTCTTTAAAAGAAGATTAAAATCAAGATTTTCATTTGAAGAAGATAATAATAAAAAATCAGAAAATATTATAATTAATACTACTCCAATGATAAAAAAAGAAAAAATTAAAAAAAAATCTTCAAAAAAATCAAAACAAAAAAAAAAAGAAAAAAAAGGAATTAAAGAAAGAGAAGGAGATTGGACTTGTTTTTTTTGTAAAAATTTAAATTTTGCTTTTAGAATAGTATGTAATAGATGTAATAAAAATAAAATTGACTCTGATAATAGTCAAGAAAATTATTTTAAACATTTATTAGTTCAAATTAATGAAAATGAAATAAAAAGGCAAAATGAAAAAGTTAAAAATATAATGTAACTATTTTACTTTTGAATTTTTAATAAAAAATAATATGTATTTGGATATTTTAAATTATAATTGTAATTACTTTTTACTAATAAATTATTAAAAAATAGAATATATGAATTTGTCATTATTTGGATATAAAAAATATGAAAATATATTCTTAAATGATTTAGATAAGGGTAATATTATATATATTGATTCACATAAATTTATTATTCAAAATATTAATTTTAAAAACATTAAAGTAAATTTTTTTTAATTCTATGAAATTTTAATTTAATAAAAAACATTGTAAAATAATAATAAAAAAACTAATATATTCTACAAGGACACCCTTTATTATTAATATTAGTATCATCCTTAACTTTAAACTTATAAAAATAAATTTGCTTACAAAATTCTATAAAAATTCTTTTACATTCATTGTCTTCACTCAAAGCACAAGTTTCAGAATAATTTATATTAAATTGATTAGCTAATTCTTTACCTTCTTTAAAAGAAACAACTCTTTCTTTTTCTAAATCTTTTTTATTTCCAACTAAAATAATAGGAACACTTTCTCCTTTAAAATTATAAATTTTTTTAATTTTATTGTTAATAGAATTAAAAGAATCTTTATCATTAATAGCAAAAACTAAGAAAAAACCATCTGAAGATTGAATCCAAGTATCAAAAAAATTTTGATAATCTTCTTGTCCTGCAGTATCAATTATTTCAATTTCCATATTTTTCTTATTTATTTCTAAATATATTTTATAATGATCTTCTAAAGTTGTATCTACATCATCTGGATTTAATCTTTTATCTAAACAACGATATACCATTGTTGTTTTTCCTATTGTTGTTCCTCCTAAAAATGCTACTTTAATTGATTGCAATTCTTTTTCATTTTTTTCTTCTATCATTTTTTATTTTAATTTATTTTTTTATTTAATTATTTTTCATTCATATATGTCTAATCATATTATCTTTTATTTTTTAATTGCTAATAATAATTTAAAGAAAGAAATTGGAGAATATTATGATGAAAATGAAAAAAATAATATAAATTTAAATAATATAAAATCAAAAGCAAATGAAATATTATTATCTGATGATAAAAATAAAGAAAAAACAAATAAAATATCATTTCCAGAACATAATATATATTATAAAGTAACAAATTCAGATACATTTTATCTTACTGCAGTAAAAAAAAATACAAAATATAAAGAAAATTTAATTTTTGAATTAATAGAAGATATTGATCATCAAGGAATAAAAAAATTAGTTGATAAAAATGGAGAATTAACAAAAATTGGAAAACAAAATTTAAAATTTTCAATTGAAAATTATCAAGAATTTAAAACAAAAAAAGAAAGTAAAATTTTTGTTAATTCTTTTTTTGAACCAATGATTCCAAATGAAAATGATGATGATGATAGTAATACATTAGTCAATGAAGATAATAATCAAAAAAGTAATATTGTTGAGAATGTTAAAAATATGATAATGCATATTAAAAATAAAGAAAATGGAACTATTAATGAACAAAATTATCAAATTCAAAAAAGTGATAATGATATTCAATTGAATTTAAGATTTCAAAGTATTAGAAATAAAATTATTTTGTTTATTCTTATTATTGGTTTAATATATGTTTTTTATAAAATATTTTAAATTTTTTCTTTAAAATAAATCAATTCAAATTTAATTATTGATAATATTTAGATATTCTTTTAAATATATTGAATATATTAATTGATATTATTTAATATATTTTATTAATTATTTTTTTTATTTATTATTTAAAAAAAAATTATTTTTTATAAATGAGTAATTGGGGTGAATATGATGATAATTCAGAAAGTGAATATACTTTTCAGAATGATATTAAAGAAAAAGAGGTAATTAATGAAGCTATTCAGTTAATTTTTCTTAGAAAATATCATAATTTAAATATTAAAGAAAATGAACTTATAAAAATTTTTGAAGAATGTAATTATGAAGATAGTTGTATCATTGAAAAAATAAATAATTATTTATTTAATAAAACAAATAATAAAAAAATAAATAATTCAAGGTTTAAAAATTATTCAAAAAAAAAGAATAAAAAATTTAATAAATTTAATAAAAAAAATTATCAATATAAAGAAAGAGAAATAGAATTAGATGATAAAATTGAATATTTAACGGAAGAACAAAATAATAGAAAAAATAGTATAAGTACAAATGAAAGTGAAAACTTAGATTTAAAAAGATATTATAGTTCAGATAATAGAAATAATAAATTAGAAAAAAATATAAATGAGCATTATTCTGATAAGGAATCATATTTACCCCAATCTAACCTTTATGTGTCTTATTTGCTTAGTTCAAATAATAATTATTTTTTAAATAATAAAAATACTCATTTAAATATTGAAAGAAGTAATTTATTTACTAAAAATAATAATAATGATAATTATGAATATAACTGGGAAAAAATTATTGAATTTTATAAATCTAATTCTTCTTCTTTTTAATTTTCTTTTGGTTTATAATTTTAAATTTGGTTTTGAAAAAAAAATAAATTTGTAAATATAAATAAATATAAAATATAAAGAATAAAGAATAAAGAAACATTTAAAGTGTTTATAAAAAAATCTTATCATTTTCTTTTTTTTTAAAATAAATTTAATTTAATTAAAATAATTTAATAATGAAAAAAATTCTGTTAAAAAATAAATAATATGGAGATATTTGGAATTGATAATTTGTTTTGTTTTGAAAAAAGTCCTTTTGAAGAAAATTATTCTGAATCTTTATTTCTTGATAATGAAACAACAAACACAATATTAGAAAAAACATATGATAATTTAGAAAAAAAAGATGAAAAAAAAATAAAAAATAATAATAAAAAATATAATTTAAAACTTTTTATCTGTTTTTGTGGAAAAGTTTATCGTTCAAAAGAAAATGTTCTTTTACATTATCAAAATATTCATCTAAAAAAAAAACCTTATAAATGTGAATTTTGTAATTGTGAATTTTCACATAGAAATGGAAAAATTTATCATGTAAGAAAATTTCATACAAAAATTTTTCCTTATTTTTGTCCTTTTAAAGAAAGTAATTTTTATTTTAATTTTTTAGTTTGTAATTGTTCTTTTCCTTCAAAATCTTCTTTAAGATATCATATTAATTCGAAACATAAAAATAATATTACTAATTCTTTAGATATGTATGAATTAAAATAATGGTATAAGAATAGTAGTATAAATAAACAATTTTTATTAAATTTTTAATGTCAAAGGTAAAATATGATAAAATAAAGAAAATATAACAATTTATGTGTTGGTTGATAAAGAGAATATATAGCTTATATATTATAAATAAATAAAATATAAATTTATTTGAAGTTAAAGGTATATATCATTTCAAAAAAGAGAAAATAAAATATAAATAACAATTCATAAATAACTAAATGATTTTTTAATTTTTTATCAAATTAAATATGATAATCACACCAAAAATATTATCTCAAAATTATTAATTAACTCCTCTTTTTTATTTTTGAATTACTATTTGTTTACTATTAGTTCTTTTTATTAATTCAATTAAATGAAGTTCTAATATTTTTTTATCTTCATTTGAATTTTTAATTTTTATTCGAATAATTCTTTTACTTAATTTTCTAAAATTAATGTTGTTTTTATTATTCAGATTTCTGGATAACTAATAAAATCATTTTCATTTGGAGTAAAAAGTTTTTATCTTAAATTAAATATCTAATTATTTTATAATAAAAATTATTAATTTTGATTATTAAGATTTGAAAGTAAATTCCCTATTTTTTATAATCATATATACATTAGTAAATATGAAATAATTTAATATTTTCTTTGATAATGTTTTTTTATAACAATTAAAATTAACCCTTTAAAAAAAATTTATATATAAAAATATATTTATTTAAATATTATAGTTGATGAAGAATTTTTGTTTAATCCTGTTAATGGTTTATTAAATAATTTTGAAGAATTTGAATTTAATAAAGTAGAGCTTGCATTTTTATTAACCAAAGATAAATTTGGATAATTATTTTTATCTTTCAAATTAAGTTTATTCCTTTTCTTTTTAAAAAAATTTTTGTTTGAATTACTTTTCATTAACAATTTCTCATTCTGTAACTGTTCAATTGTTCTTCTCTGAGATTTTATTATAATTTCATTTCTCATATTTTTAGAAACTGTTTCTTCTAATTTTTTTCTCATTTTTTCTTTTTCATTCATTAATCTCTTATCATCTGATAAATGTTTATTATCATAAATTAAATTATCAATTTCATGATTATTTATTTTCATTTTTTCTAATTTTTGTTTTAATTCTTCATTTTTTTCTTCTAACAATTCATTTTTTTTAATTATTTTATTTATATCCAATATATTATTATTAGATGAAAAAAAAGAGTTATTTAATACTTTTTTTATTGGTTGTATTTTTAATAATTTAAAATCTCCTTTATTTAATATATCATTATATTTTGAATTCACTTCCTTTAAAGTGATAGGAAAAGAATATAAATTTATACTGCTTTCTGTATTTTCTAATAATTCCTCAAATTTATTTTTTGACCAAATAAAATTATTAAAGTTTTGAATTGAGTGAATTGAAGATTGATTTATTTGTGAAAATTCTTTTTTAAATTTTTGAAATATATTAGTTAATAATTCATAAAATAAAACACTTTCAGTAATTAAATTATTATAATTATTCTTATTTTCATTATTAATATTTTCTAATTGATTTCTTAACTTTAAAGTTTCTTCTTCTTTTAATTTTATAATTGTTTTATATTTATCTTCTATTTTTGCTATTTCTTTTTTATTATTATTTGAAATTTCATTAAGTTCTTTTTTAAATTTTTGTGAATATTTATTTATCATGTTTTTTTTTATCTCACTGATTTTCTTTTGAAAATCACAATTATCTTTTAAAGAATTAGGTAAATTATTTAAAACTTTAAATTTATTTTCATTTTCTTTTTTATATTCCTCAATTATTTGATTTAATTTTTTATTTTCATTTTCTAATTGATTTATTTTCATGTCATGTTCAAGATTTATTTTTAATTTATTTTGTTCAATAACCTCTCTTTCTTTCATATAATTCAAATATTCGATCATATTTTTATCTTGTAATTTAACTTCATTTAAATTATTGTTTTTTTCAATTTCTTTTTCTAATTCTTTAATGTTTTCCTTTAACTTTTCTATCATATATTTATCATTTATTTTATCATTTAAAGATTCTCTAACTTTTTTTGCATATTGATATTCTTTTGTATATTCATTTCCAGATAATAAAACATTTATATCACCTTTAAAATTAAAAGCCTTTTTTAAAATATTAATTTGTTCTTTATATGTATCTTGCATCAAATTATTTTTATTTTGTTTTGTTTTAATTAATTCATTTTGATTTTCTATTATTTTTTTATAATCTTTTATTCTTTCTTCAAGTAGAAAGATATATTTATCTTTATCAATTCTTTCTTTGTTTTCTAACAAAATATCATTTACAATCATAATTTTCCTAATTTGATATAAAGTGTCTAAAATATCTTTTGTATTTTTTTGATAGATTTTACAAGGATAAATACATCCTATAAAATTAAAACGAGAATTCATTTTTGAAAAAGATAAATTCTTTAAAATTATCATTAATTTACAATCTAAACATAATTCCAAATAATTATCAGATGGTATTTTTAAAATAATAGGTTTTTTCAGTAAATATATAGATTTTTTTATACATTCAATTGTATTATTATTTAGAATAAAATGTTTTGTATTATATAATTTTTTATGATTTGGAGTATTTGAAATATTATATTTTGTTATTAAATCATCATTACTTGATAATTCAACAAAAGTTAAATTTGAAATTAAATTATTTGATTTTTCTTTATAAATATAGATAACATAAATAAAATTAGAAAAAGAAAAAAAGAAAGGATATGTTGATTCAGTCATTATTCCATGTTCATTTATTTTTTCAGAATAATCCAAAGTTTTTAAATAATTAAAAAATTGAATATATTGTTTCATACAATTAAGAAAATCATTAAAAGAATTAATTTTAATTTTATTCATTTTTTCAATTATATCAGAATTTTGACCAATTTCAATTCCTTCTTTAATAATATCTTCAATATTAAAATTACTGTTTGAAAATTTTGTAATATCAAAAAGTTGATTATGATAATTAAACATAATAGAAATTTTAATATTAATATTTTCTTTAAGTAAACTATTCTCAATTAATCTTGAAAAAATTCCTCTTTCATTTATATTATAAATGTTTTCCCCTGAAAATAATAATTCATGTTTTTCACTAAAAGTGCCACCATAAGTGAAAAAAGTTGAATTTATTCCATTAATTGCATCATTTATTGTATTTCTTGTAATATCTTCATAAATATAAGAATATTCATCATTTTCTAAAAATACTTTATTTATTGGATAATCCATTTTCATTATTTGTAAATTTTTTGAAATATCTTTATATACTATTTTATTTTTATTATCAGGAACTTCAATAAATGAATTTATTTCTTTTTCTGAAGTCTTTTTTATTTTTATAAATATTTTCAAATCATCTTTTAATTCTGGTATTTCCATTTGTTTTTAAAATTTTTATTCAATTTAAAAAATAATAATATTTTTTTATAAAAAAAATTATATAATATGATTACAGAAACTAAGAGTAAATCAGGAAAAATTAAAAAAATATTTATGAGAAAAGAAGAAGATTTATGTGAGCATGATATAATTGTTAAAATTAATAAAAATTTGAATTTTTGTCAAAATTGTGGAAGAATTTCTTATATTCAAAAAGTTAAAAGTCATATTATTACAAAATTTTTAATCAAACCAAAAAATTATTATAGACCAATAGATTTTGATCCTTTATTTTTATTTAAAAATATTACCAAAAATTCTTCTAATATATCTTTAAATTTCTTGAAATTATATTTAGATTTTCGAAATAAACAAATCAATATAATTTATTCTCTTCATAAAAAATTTCAATCTGATTCAAAAACTTTATTTTTGTCAATTCAGAATTTAGATAGAATTTTCTCTTCTTATAAATTTAAAAATTTAAAAACTCAAAAAAAAATTAATTTAATAACAATTTGTACTTATATAATTACATACAAATTTTTAGAAATAGATAACTACAGATATCATTTAGACTATAATTATTTTAAAAAAAAATTTAATGTTTCAAAAGAAGAAATTTTTTATTATGAATTAAAATGTTTAAAAAGATTAAACTATAATATTCATTTAACTGATATTTATTCAATTCTTAAAATTATTATGTATACAGGTTTTATTTTTAATAATGAAGATTTAGGAGATTATTCAATAATAAAAATATATAAAAGATTAATGAGTTTACTTGATCATATTATTTTAGAAGAAAAAATATTAAAAAAATTTTCTAATAAACAAATAGCTTTTAGTATAATTTATCTTATTAGAAAAAAAGTTGATTTAGATGAAAAAATTTTTAAACAAGAAATCTCAGAAAATATATTTAATATTTCTTATGATTCTTATGAAAAATGTATTAAATATATTGAAGAAATATTGGAAAAAAAAAATACAATAAATAATGAAAAAGAAGAAAGCAAAAATATAGAAAGAGACAATTCAAATAAACACAAAGGAAATTCAGTATCTCCAGAAGTAAAAAAAACAAAAAATCCTTTAAAAATTCAAGTATTATCTCAAAGTTTAAAACCATTAAAATTAAAATCAATGATTAATAATAATAATATAGAAAAATCAAGAAATAATTTTAATTTAGATAAAGAAGAAAACAAATTATATTCTCCATTAGTTTTTTCACATGATAATGCAAATTTGAAAATAAATTTAAAATCATTAAAAAATAAAGAAAATATAAGATATTTATTAGAAACTCAAAGAAACCAAACAAATAATAAATCTAATGTTCCATTAAGGAAAACTTCATCAAGAAATTTATCAAAAAAAAAGGCTTATATGAGTTCAGAAATTTTGGATATTAATAATAATAATAATAATGATATTAATATTAATAGAAAAATTTTAAAAATAAAAACAGAAAATTTCCATAATAGAATTCTAAGCGATGATAATGTAACAAGATTACAAAAATTAAAAGAATTTGAAAAAACAAAAATGAGTTTAGATTCAAGTATAAATAATGAATCTTCTGTAAATAAATATAAATATAATAATAATCTTTTTAATAAGTCTTCTAAAAATGTTAATACAGAAAATAATCAATCTAATAATTTAAAATTTACATTTCATAAAAATAATAAATTAGATAAAATTATTTTTCCACATTTAAATTGATTATTATTTATAACTTTTTAATATTAGAGGTAAATTAGGAATTTTGTTAATATCAATAAACAATTATTAATTTTTTTCTTCAAATAAAAAGTAAAAATTAAATAATATAGATCATATTGTTAATTTTTACTATTTTTTATCTTCTTTTTAGTTTTAAATTCTCAATCTCTATTGTCTGATTTATTATTGGAGCTTTTTCTTTTGAAGAATTCATTAATAATTTTAATAAAATAAAATTTAAACTAATTTATAACAATTATTAGAAAATTAAGCATTTAATATATAATAAAAACCCTTTTATATTAATTTTCAAAATAAAAAAAGGAACAATTATACATTATGGAAATATCATTTTATTTTAAATGAATATGAGAAAGATTATTAGTGCTTTCATGATTATGACTATTATTTCTATAATGTAAATTATGAAGTTGAGGTAATTTTAAGCTTTGACTATATTTAATATTATCCATATAAGCATTATAAATATCATTATTTTTTTTCATTAATTCATCTTCATTATTTAAAGTTTCAGAATAATACTGTTTTCCTAATATATTTCCATCTAATAATTGATTTTGATTTTTTTTATAACTTTCAATTTTTGGAACTTGGAAATTTTCAAAAGCAATTCCTCTTCTTTTTGCCCAATTCATTTTCATTCTATTAAATTTCATGGAATAACTTTTATAATTTCCTTTTAAAATATTACTTTTTTTTTCTAAATCTTGAAAAGGTAATTTTCTATCAAGATTAAAATTTTCATATTTAGAAAAACCAGAATATACATTTAAAGGAGAATAATTATCTGTTTGTAAATAATTATTATTATTATAATTATATTGTCTATATATATTATTTGGATTTGATTTCATTGAACGAATTAAACTAATACTTTTTGTTTTTTGTTTTGGAATTGTTGACATACTTAACATTTTTCTAAATGAATTTATATCTCCTTTTGATAGAAATTTTTCTAATAAAAGATGATGCTTTTTTTCTATTTCATCTTCTTCGTTTTCCATTTAAGTTATAAAAATAATTTTTTTTATTTGAAAAAAATTTAATTATATATTAAATTTTTTTTAAATATATTTTTTAAATAGTTTTTATAAAATTTCATTTAAAGAATTAATCATTGTATTATTTTTATGTGTTATATTATTCATTTCAATTTTTAAATTTGTATTTATTTCTTTAAGTTTTTTTAATTGATTCATTAAATCTTTATTTTCTTCTTTTTTTCTTTTAACTTCAATATTAATTTTAGTTAAATCTTCGCATTCTAAATTATTTTCAGTTGTTAATTTATACATATATAAGGTTAATTTGTTATTTTCTTCATTTATATTATATAACTTTCTTTTTAAAGAATCAACTTCTAATTTTAAATTAGGAATATCTTTATCATAATGAATTTGTTTATGTCTAATTCCTTCTGATTTAAAACAAATATTAATATTTTCATCATTTAAATTTGTATTATATACAATATTTTTTTCTAATTCATCTTTTATTTGAACAATTTTTTTTTGTAAAGTATTAATATTTAATAATAACTGTTCTTTTTGTTTTTCTAATATTTTTTTTTCTTCTTCATAATTAATTATATTACCTAAAATATTTTGAAAAATAGAAACATTTGAATATTCTTTTAAATTATCACTTTTTAATCTATTATCCTTATTTCTAGTATGTTTCAATTTATTATTATTATTCTTATTTAATAAATTTTCATTTGAAATTTGAATTAATTGTACATAAGGATTTTTAATTTCAATAGTTTTAGTTTGATTTTCAACAAAATCTTTTAAATTAGATAAAATATTTTTATTATTATCTATTGAATTTCTTTCTTTTCTACTTGAAAAATAACGAACTGAAGTATCTGTTGTTTCTTTGTAAGAAGGAGAAGTTAATTTAGATGGTAAAGTTTCCATAACTCCTTTTTTATATAAAGGAAAAGATAATTGATTATTTTTATTTTCTTCTTCAAAAAATTTTCCTCTATTTGATTTTCTATTACTACTTAAATTAATATTCATTTGTTCAAGCATTTTTTAAAAATTTTTTAAGTAAATATAATTAAAATTAAAAATTGATTTTACAAATTTCAAATATAATAATAATAACTTATTAAAATAATAATTTAGTGTTATTAATAGTTATTTTTTTTTAGGATTTATTATAATTTTTCCAATATTCCCTTTATTTAAATTATTTAAAATCACTGGATTACTTTTTTGACTTTTTATTATAATAGGTTTATTAGAAAGTTCTTTTTTAGTAATAATAGGATTTAATTTTTCACTATGTATTTTAACAGCACTATTAGAAGTATTTAAAACAATATTTTTATTATTATTATTATTATTAATATTAATTAAATGACTATTACTACTTGGGTTAAGCATTATTTTTGGTTTTGTAAAATTATTATTATTAATATTAATTTTTGGTTTATTTGGTACTGTATTAACATTATCAGTATCTTTTTTTAATTTTTCTAAATCTTTATTTATTTGAGCAAAATCTTGATAACTTTTTCTTAGTAATTCATCATAATCTATATCATCATCACTTTCTTCTTCTTCATTTTTATAATTATGACTAAAGTTTGTTTTATTTGTTGAATTATTTGTACTTATTGTTTTATTTAATAACTCTTTATATTCTTTTTTCAAATTTGATATTTCTTCTTTTAATTTTATTGTTTCTGTATCTTCATGAACCATATTATTTTTAAATGTTTTAATTATATTTTT
Source organism: Isotricha sp. YL-2021b (assembly GCA_023805745.1). Lineage (NCBI taxonomy): Eukaryota > Ciliophora > Litostomatea > Vestibuliferida > Isotrichidae > Isotricha > Isotricha sp. YL-2021b. The sequence continues at coordinate 39,860 of JAJJKW010000307.1, read as the reverse complement.
TAAATTTTCTATTTCTTCATTTTGATATTTTATTATATCAAAATAATCTTTGTTTTGTTTTTTTAAAATTTGAAGATCATTTATATTATCATCATAAATAGGAATTTTTTTATTTAATAAATGATGATTACTATAATTATTAAATCCAATTTGAGTTTGAGAATAAATATTTTTATTATCATCATCTTCTTCTTCATTTTCTTCTTCAAATATTTCATTTTTAATTTTATTATTATTATGCAATATGTTATGATTATTTTTTGTATTAATTCTACTTGACATAGGTCTATTTGTAGTACTTTTATAAATAGGATTATTTTCCAAGACAAATTTTTCTGCATTTTCTCTATCTTTATCACTTATTTTTTCATTATCTAAAATTTGTAAAGTTTTATATTTATATATAAATAAATTTTTATAAGAAAACATTTCATCAATGAAAGGATTATGATTAATAGTTAGTTCATTTAAATTATGTAAATTTTGCAAAGTTTTCATTGTACTATTTTGATATATTAATTGATTTAAAGAGATTTTTAATACTTTCAATTTAGAACATTTATTTAAAGAAGTAATTGAATTAATTTGATTATTTTCAACATTTAAATATTCTAAATCTGGTAAAAATTCCACAAATGAAATTTCATTAATTACATTATCATGTAATTCAATTATTTTTAATTTTTTGAAAAAACGTAAATCAAATGAATAACTAATCCAATTATAAGATAAATCTATTTTAATTAATTCTTCCAAATTTTCAAAAGAAACTTTTCTATTATTCATAAAAGAAGCAATATTTCTTCTAGAAAAATTAATTTCTTTTATTTCATCATAATTTTCTGTTTTTTGATTTTCAAATATCATCTCTTCTGTAATTTCAATAATTTTATTATCTTTAACATTAAAAGTAATTTCTTCACCATTATATAATTTATCAGAAATATCTTTATTATTAATTAAACTTTTTGGTCTTTCATTTATATTATTTTCTTCATTTTCTTCATTTAAATTATTTTCTTCTTCTAAATTATTTTCTTCATCTAAATTATTTTCTTCATTTAAATTTTCTTCTTTTTCATTTGAATTAATTAAATTATTATTATTATTATTTTCTTCTTTTTCATCTTCTTCTTCATTTAGTTCAATCAAATCTTCATAATTTGGTATTTCCAAATTGAATTCTTTATGAAAATTTTCTTCTTCTGTTTCAGCATATTTTTCAAGGGAATTAATTTGAGAAAATAAATTATCTAATAATTTTTTTTCTTTTTTATTATTTATTAAGTTTGGATGACGAGTTTTAATATGAGTTTCTAATTCTTTTTCAGTTAAAAATCTTCTTCCACATTCTTCTCCATTTTCGTCTATATTTGGACACCTGAAATTTAAAGTTGTCATTTTTTTAATTTATTTTTTTTATTAATTTATTTTTTTTTATATGAATTTTTTAAATTTTTTTTTATTTTTAATTATTATTAAAACTATGAGTTTAAAAATTACTTTATTGATTAAACAACAAAAGATAATAAAAAATAAATTTTATAATCCGATTTTTTTCCCATTTAATAATATAAAGAAAAATATATTTTTAAAAAAAATATAAAATTCGTATCCTAAATAATATTTTAATAAAAAATAAAGCACAAGTTTTTTTGAGAAAAAAAATGTCAATGAAAAATTTTAATGAATTTTCACGAAACACAAACCAATTAATAAATAATAATATTTTAAACATAGAACAACCTTCATTGACTCAACTTCAAATTCAAGATTTAATTTATTTATATTATTTATACAACGCTCCTACATCTTCTATAATAAAAGGTAATGAATTAAATAATCATACTTATAAAAATAATTTTATAAATAATAACATAGAAAATAACTTTGTTAATCTTAATTATAATAATATTAATAATAATACTAATAATTTAATTTATGAAAATGATAATTCTCAGAAAAAAAATTTTTTAATAATAGAAGGAAGAGAATATATTATATTAAAAAAAAATAATAAAAAAAAAATTTTCTGTTGTAAATATCCAAATTGTAATAGTATATATAGATCAAAAGAAAATTTAATTTTGCACTTTAGAAATAAACATTTAATGGAAAAACCATATCATTGTAAATTTTGTAATGCTTCTTTTTCTCATAGAAATGGAAAAACTTATCATGAGAGAAAAGAGCATACCAAAATTTTTCCACATAAATGTTTTTTTCAAAATTGTCAAATGAAATTTGCAAGTAAAAGTGCACTTAATTATCATTTAAAACATAGACATCCTGAAAATTTTCAATGAAAATAATTCATACATTTTATTATTTTTTGTCTTTTCTTTTTAATTGTATAAAATTTAGCTTTTTTCACTTTATGTAAATTTTGATATTTTTTAGTTATTTCGGGATTTAATTAAAAATTTATTTTTTTTATTTGTAATTAATTTAGGATTTATTTATAATTATTATTGGTTTTATAGAGAGAAATTTTAAATACATTAATTATAGAATAGTATGATAATATATTATTAAATTTATTTCATAAAAAAATAAACATTTTTTTAAAAATTTTTATAGATATAAATAAATATAAATATTCCAAGAATATACTTTAAATACATTATTAAATTATATTTTCATATTATTTGAAATAAGTTTTTTCAAAGAATAATTTCTTTTTAGATTATGATTATTACTTAAAAATATATTGTTGAATTTTTCATTATCATCTAATAAATCATTTCTTTTTCTTAAATAAATTTGTTTATTCCAATCATTTATTTTAGAACTAGTCATTCCTTTTTCAATTTTAATTTTATGTAATTTTTGAGGAATTTTTCCTATAATAAAATTGTTTTTATATATTAAATTAAGAATTTCTTTATTCAAACTTTGAGTATTATTTATATTTGGATGAGGTGCTGAATAAACATTATTTCTTTCTTTTAAATTTTTATTTTCAATAACAATATTATTTCTATTTATAACTTTATTTTTCTTATTTTTTTCTTGTAATTTAATTTGTGCAAAATTAAAATTACTTGATGGTCTTTTTAAAGGAATCATCGGAATAAAAATATTATTATTTGTATTTTGAAACATTAAATTTGTGTTATTTTTTCCAGAAAATAAATTTTTTTTATCATCATTTAAGTCAATAGTATTATTTGAATTAATTAATTTTTTATTTGAATCATATGTTAATTCACTTGTTGAAGGAGTTTCTATATTTCTATTTATTGTTTTTTTTGATATGATATTATTGAATTTTTTATTTACTTTAATTGGATTTGATAATTGAAAAACTAATTTAGATATATTATTTTTTTCTTCATTTAATATATTTTTTTTTAAATTGATTTGATACTTGTTTTTTAATTTTTGTTCTTCTTCTTTTTTCAAATTCTTTAAAATTGTACTACAATTGTTTTTTACTTGATGTGAATTAGCTAAAAATATATTAATTTATAAATATTAAAATTTTTACTTTTTCCATTTAACAAATCTATTATTTCTTTATCTTCATCATATTCTTTTTGTAAATCTATTATTTTAATCTGACAATTTTTTAAAAAATTACATGAGTCATTTTTTTTTTTTTTGTTTTCAAAAAAATCAGAAGGAAAATTTTTTTGGTTACCAAAAATACTAAATTTAATTTTTTTTATTATACTTTTTTATTTTTGAATTTAAAGGAGTTAATTTTATTTTTCTTGTTTTTAAATTTGAAAGAGAATGGGATTCTTTTAAATCATTCATTTATTAGGTTTAATAAAAAAAAATAGATTTGAATTATTTCAAAAAATAATAAAAATATGTAATATAAAAATTAAATTTTTTTTATTAGATTTTTTCTTTAAAGTTTACTCTAATCATTTTTTGAATTAAATTTCTTTTTGGCATTATCCATTTTTTTATAATCATCTAAATATTTTTAGATTTTTCAATTAAATATTTTTACATAATTCGAAGGTTTTTTATTAATGTTTTTAATAAATTTTAATTCCAAAGTTTTCATTATTTATTAATATTATTTTACTATATCTTCTTTTAAAACTACTTTTACAACTAAATTCATTTTGATAATTATTATAATTATTTTCATTTGTTGAAATACTTATTTTTATAATACTATTATTTAAACTTAATCTTTTTTTTTTTAATATTCTTTTTTCCATCTGAATTGGTGGGCATATATGATATACTATTATGCCTTATTTGATTCATTTCTTCTTTTTTTTTCTTATAAAATTATTATAAACTTCTTTTTCTATTTTAGGAGAAGATTTAATTTGAATTATTTGCTCTAAAGAAGGAAATATTTTTTTATTTACTCTTAATATATTATTATTTAATGATTTTCTGTATATTTCTTTAGGAGTTTTATTTGATGAAATTTTATATTTTTTTTTTATTTTGATAATTTATGTTTTTATTAGAATTTATTTTGCTTTGCAAACTATTAATTATATTGTTTGGGTTTATTAGAGATAATCTTTTTTTTGAAGGTTTTATTGTGAAATTTATATTGTTATTATATATTAATAAATTATCATTATCCTTTATAAATATTAAAAGTTTTGATAAGTCTTATGATCAATTTAAAATTTTTTTTGTCAGAAATATTTTCATTTGATAATTAATAATTACAAAATGATTTAATTTGATTTGATAATAAATTTACCAATAAATCTAAAAAATTTTGTTTTCTTTCAGAAAAATTAGGTTTTAATATTTCTTTAAAAGTAATATAAGCCTTTAAAAATTTATCTACATTAATTTTTTTATTGTTCATTTTTAAAAATAAAAATTATAATTAAAAAGTTTCAATACAATTCATATAAAGAATTTAAAAATAATATAATTTTAATTCAAAAGTTTTTACTTTCTTTTCTTAAATAATAATTAATTAATAAAGATATTATTATAATATATCAATCATTTTTAAAAAAGTAGGAACTTGAATAAAATTATTTAATAATATTTGACAAACAATTTGAATAGTAATACAATAAGCAACAAATTTACAATTTATATCTTCTACTTGGATAATAGACATTATGTCAATAGAAGTAGGAATAATCCATTGAATAAAACAAGTAAAAAGTAAAACTTTATTATCATCAATAAATTTTTTTTTTACAACATAACAAAACAAAACTCCCAAAAATGGTAAAACAATAATTTTAATAATTAAATGAAATATATAATCAATTAATCTAATTTGAGCATTAGAGTTTTTTTTATTAATAGTATTCTTATAATATAAATTAGAACCAATCATTAAAAAACCTAATAATATATTACAATTACCAATTGTATTAAAAGTATCAAAAAATAAATAAACTGGAGTTTCGGTATTATAAATCCATTCTCTAACAACTCTAATAAATCCAAAAATAAAACCAACTAATAAAGCTATGAAAGGAGATCTAAAAATTAATTTTAATAATTCCATTTTTAAATCTTTTGTTTCAAAGAATTTATTTTTTTTAAATTTACTTATTTTTGAATAAAAACTTTGTCTACCAGAAAATCTTATCATTTCTTCTGTTTTTTGTTCTTCTTCTTCATTGTTATTATTTTCTTTATGAATTTCTAAATTATTTAAATTATTTAAAGCATAAAAGTTATATATTTCTTTTGCTTCATTTTTTTCTCTTTCTGTTAATTTACTGTTTAAATCTTCATTATTATCATTATCATTAAAATAATCATCATTTTCTTTTTTATTATTTTCTTCTTTAATTTCTTCTTTCTTTTCTTCTTCTTTATTAGGATTTTCTTCTTTTGGACTTTCTTTTAAATTTTCTTCCTCTTCTGATTTATTTTTTTTATTTATTTCATCCCAAACTTCAATTGCTTGATTTTCATATGATTTATCTAATTTAATTAAATTATATGCTACAAACCAAATAATTAAACCTTGAAAAAAAACATGAATATGACTATAGGTTAAAATATTGTTGCAAAATTCTTTTTCTTTAGTTAATTTATTATTTAAAAAATAACAAAAAGAATTAATATATAAATAATGTATTCTTTTAACATCAATAATCCCAGTCAAAAAAATAAAAGTAAATCTATATCTTAAATCCATTTTTGAAAAAAGACAATATAAAAAACAAATAATAAAAGAAATTAAAAAATAAAAAATAAAAGAAATAATAATAACTCCATTTTCTTCATAATTATAAATAAAAGAACTTCTACAAACTTGTATAAATAAATAAATTGGAAGAAAAATTTCAATATTCATTTTTGAAAAAGCATAAATTCCTTCTTTTTGAATTAAGCCAACTTTTCCAAAAAAAAATCCACAAAAAACCATAAAAGCATAAGGTATTTGAGCTGTTATTAAAGCACCAATAAATTTACCATAATAAAAAGCAGCACTCATTTTATTTTTGTAATTTTTATATATATTATTTATTTATGTAGAAATTTTATTTTATTTAATTAATTTAAATATTAATTAATATTATTATTTACTTTCTATTTTAAGATAATTTTTTGAATTTGACATAAATTTATCATAAGAAGGAACTTTTGGTTTTGGTTTTGAATGTGAACGTAATAATAAAGATTGAATTGTTGTTAAATTAGAATTTCTACTTGTTGTACTTATAATTTTATTTGAAAAATGTTCTTCATAGTTTGAATTATTTATTGTAGATAAATTTAAATTTAAAAAAGAATTTTTCTTGAACATTAAATTTGAATTTTTTAATTTTTTATAATCATCTTCTTTTGAATATTGATCTATACTTTTCTTTATTTCTTTTAATATTTTTATTCTTGAAGATATTGGAAAAATACTTCTAAAATCTTTTATTTGTTCTTCATTATTATTAAAAGATTCTTCAAAATCATCATTAGTAATATTAATATTATTATTATCTCCATTATTTGGAATATTTGATATTTGTCTTCTTTTCTCAGTATGAAAAAATTTTTTATTTTTTTCTTCTTGTTCATTATTTTTGTTTTGATTAATTAAATTTTTTTCCCAATCATTAAACGACAGAGAAAAACCACTTTTATTTTTTTTTTTCTTATCATTTTCATTTCCAATTGTAATACTTTGAGATTCAATTGTTAAATTTTTGTTTGAAAAATTATTATTAAAATATTTTAATTTTATTTCATTAATTTTTTGTTGTGCAGTATTTGCAGAAGTATAATTAATATAACCATATTTTTGCTTTAAATAATCAATATTAAATCTTTTTTCTCTTTCTGAAAAAGGTAAAGAATTATTTATTTTAAAAGAATTTGTTGTTGTTAAATGATTATATCTTGTATTTTGTAAAAATAAATTTCTATAATTATTTTTATTATTAAAAGAATTAAAAGATAAAAATGGGTTTATCATATTTTTTAATAATAAAAATTCAAAATTATATTTAATATTTTTTAAAATATATCAAATAAGAAAAAACAAACATTAAAAATAATTTAATTAATTACCTTAATTTTATTACTTCATATCTGGATTGAAATATTTTATTATAGCAGAATATTTATCATTATAAGTACTAATAGATAGAGCTTCTTTTTCTTTTTCTTTTTTATCATTATTAAAAAAATAACCATAATTAAATTTCATTGAATCTAATTTTGCTTTTTCAAATTCATTTAAATGAAAAGATTTAAAATCATTTTCATTTCTACTTTTTAAAGGTAAATTTTTTTTAACAACTTTTCTTTTTTTCAGACTAAAAACTCCTTTTTGAGGAGTTAAATAATTAATTTTATTAAAACCTATATTATTTAAATTCGGATAAAAATTATTTTTTTTATTATAAGCTTGACAAATAGGACATTTATCTATATTACCAAAATGTTTTACATATTTATGATCTTCAAAATGATTTTTTTTATGATGATGAAATTTATAGTTATTTAATATATTATTTAATTCTAAATTATTTTCATTTGAATTTAATTTATTTGGATTTTTTTTATTAATTACACTTAATGTTCTATTTCTACTTGAATATTCATTATCTCTAAAAGAATTATTTAAATTTATGAAATTATCTTTATTATTATTTAATTTATTTGGTAAAATACAATTTTTAACACTTGTTGATGATTTTAATTTTTTTTTTTTTGGATATTTTAATTTTTTAAACATCTCTATATTTGTATTTTTTTCTGATGATCTGGAAGAATGAGAACTTTTAAATTGTAAATTATTTAATTTTTGAAAATCAATTAAAGAATTATTTTTTATTGGCTTTAAATTCGCTTTACTTTTGTTTTTTTTTAAAGGTTGATTTAATATATCTTTATTATTTATATTAAATATATTTTTATTACTTATTTCTTTTTTTATTATTTTTGGTTTTTTTTTTATTTTTTTTATTTTTATTAAAGAAACATTATTTGTATTAGATGTTATACTAGAAATTCTTTCCTTTGAATTTATTTTTTTATTTTCATTATCTGATAAATTTGATTTTAATAATTTTATTTTTTCATTTTCATTATTTGATTGATTTAATTTATTTTCTAAATTGATTTCTTCCAAATTCTCTTTATTATTATCTTCTGAATTTTCACTTTTATTTAAAATATTAATTTTATTATCTTCTTTTTCTTCATTTTTATCATTATTTTTTTTAATATTATTTTCTTGATTTAAACTATTTTTTTCTATATTTTCATCTTCTTTTTTATTTTTTTTTTTATTTTTATTTTTATCTTTTTTTATTTTACTTTTTATTAATTCATTTTGAATTTTTATATCACTTTGACTTAATTCATTTTCAAAATTTATTTTACTTTTACTTATTTCATTCTCTATTTTTATTTTACTTTTTGACAAATCATTATCCATTTTACTTTTATTTACTTCATTTTCATTTTTTAATTTTAATTTACTAAATTCATTTTCAAAATTTATTTTAGTTTTACTTAATTCATTTTCATTTTTATTATCATTTTCTAATTTACTTTTACTTATTTCTTTTTCATTTTTATTTTCATTTTCTAATTTATTTTTACTTAATTCATTTTCTTTATTATCATTTAAATTTAATTTACTTTTACTTAATTCATTTTCTTTATTATCATTTTCTAATTTACTTTTACTGAATTCATTTTCTTTATTTTCAGTTTTATTATCATTTAAATTTAATTTACTTTTACTTATTTCATTTTCTTTATTATCATTTTCTAATTTACTTTTACTTAGTTCATTTTCATTTTCTAATTTATTTTTACTTATTTCATTTTCTTTATTATCATTTAAATTTATTTTAGTTTTACTTAATTCATTTTCATTTTTATTATCATTTTCTAATTTACTTTTACTTAATTCATTTTCATTTTTATTTTCATTTTCTAATTTATTTTTACTTAATTCATTTTCTTTATTTTCATTTTTATTATCATTTAAATTTAATTTACTTTTACTTAATTCATTTTCTTTATTTTTTTTAATTATTTCTGATTTTTCTTTATATTCTTCGAATGTTTTTTCAATTTTTTGATTATTATCATCAATATTTATGATTTTAGATTCTTCTTTTATTTGACTTATATTTTCATTTTCTTTTTTATTTTCATTTTCAATTGAATTATCATCTTTTTTTTCATTATTAATATTATTACTTTTTTCTTCTTCTTTTTCATTTATTTCATTTTCTTTTTTTTCATTTTCTTTATTATTATTATTTTCTTCTGTTTTTTTTATATTTTCATCTAAATTATTTTTTTCATTTTCTTTTTTAACACTTTCATTTATATTATTTTTTGATTCTTCTTTTTGATTTGATATTTTACTTTTATCAATATTATCTTCTTTTTTTTTACTAATATTTAAATTATTTTTTTTATCAAAATCATCTTCATCATCATATTTTGGAGGAATAAATTTATTTTCTTCTTTATTTTCATCATTATCTTTAATATAATTTGGAATATTATTACTTGAAGTTAAAAAATTTTCTGAATTATTTACTATACTATGTATTAAACTTGGATCAAATTTTGAAACTTCTTCTTTTTTTTGTCCTTGATAATTTATTTGACTTTCTTTTATTTCTATATAATCTTGTTTTTTTTTTTCATTATTTGATAATATTTGAAATTCTGAATTTCTACTTGCTTCTATTATTCTTAGATTATTTTTTCTTTTATTTTTTAAATTACTATTTTCTATTATCAAATTTTCTATTTTATTTATATTTTCTTTTTCTTTTTCTTCTTCTTCTTTTTTTTCTTCTTTTTTTTCTTCTTCTTTTTTTTCTTCTTTTTTTTCTTCTTCATTTAATTTTTCTTCTTTTTTTTCTTCTTCTTTTTTTTCTTCATTTAATTGTTCTTCTTCTTTTTTTTCTTCTTTTTCTTCTTCTTTTTTTTCTTCTTTTTCTTCTTCTTCTTTTTTTTCTTCTTTTTCTTCTTCTTCTTTTTCTTCTTCTTCTTTTTCTTCTTCTTCTTTTTCTTCTTCTTCTTTTTCTTCTTTTTCATCATGATTGACAATTTTAAAATTATCTTTAATCAAATTATCATTAGAACCATTTTTCTTATTCAATTTAAAATCTTTAATTTTCTTAGTATTAATGTTATTTAAATTATCATCATTTTTTGAATCATCTACAATTTTAAAATTAATATGGAATTTTTCTTTCACTTTTTTTTTATTATCACGATAAAGTCCATTAATTCCTTTATCATAAATTAAATCTTCAATATTATCAACAATAATATTTCCATCTTTATCAAATTTATATGAATGATCACTTGCTGAACTGTATGTTATGATATGTGTATTATGACTATGTTCCATTAATTTTAAATTAGAATTATAATTATAATTATAATTATAATTTATTCTTATTAAAAAAGAATAATAAAAAATTTTTCAATAATTTAATTTTTTTTATTAATATGGTTGTTATATTAATATATTAGATTAATAAGATGTTTATATTATTTTTTGAATAATGTTATATTTGTAAATAAAACAATAAATGAAGAATTCTAAGATAAATAAATAATATTTTATTCAATAATATATATTAAATATTTAATTTTCATTTTTTCAATTTGTTTTTCAATATCATTTAATAAATTATTTATTTCACTCTCTCTTTGAATAACTTTATTTGACTTATTCGCAATTGGCAATTTATTTAATTCATTAATTAAACTTTTTTTCTTATTTTCTAATAGATTTAATTTAGATAAATAATCTTCTTGTGTCATTATAATTGTTCCTCTTGGTAATTTTGATAATTTTTTTCTCAAATTTTCAGATTCTATTTTTTCTTTTTCTTCTGTTTTATATTTATTAATATAATCTGGAACTTTACCATAATTTTTATATTCTATTTTTGGTAAAATTACATTCTTCTTTTTTTCTTTATATTTTGATTTTATATTTGAATATTTATTTGCTTTTTTATTTTCTTTAATAAATCTTAAATATAAATCTTCCATTTGTTTTTGTCTATACTCTTTTGTCTGTTCATATTCTTCCTTTTTCTTTTTTTTTTCTTCTTCTTTTTTTTTCTTTTGATTTAGTTCTTCCTTTTCTTTTAAAAGTTTTTTGTTTTTTTCTAAAAATATTTTTTGTTTATTCCAATTTTCTTTTTTTTCTAAATTATTTTGTTTAATTTGATTATTATATAATTCTAAATATATATTTGAATTATTATTTTCTTTATCTATTTCTTTATAAATATGTTCAAAAGGGTTTTTTTGTTTCTTTTTTTGAATATATTTTATATTGTCGTTTTTATTGTCCATTTAAATTTAAAATAATCTTTAATAATTAAAATAATTTATAAATTATATATTTTAATAATTAATATCATTTTCATCGATATGTCTTTCAGAAATTAACCTTATTTGTTTATCTTTACTATTTATATTTCTTAAATAAGTCTCATACATTTTTTCTTTAGCTTCATTAAAATAATTATTTTTCCCTTTTAAAATTTTTTCATCAATAATATTATATGAATAAGTATTTTTTGGAATTTTTAATTTAAGAGAAATAAGTTTTTTGGTAGTTGATTTTTTACTCTCTGATTCAGAAGTAACTTTATTATCAAAAGAAAAGATTTTTTTTAAATTATAAATCATTTCTTCATTTTTTTTTGTAATATTTTTTTCTTCATTTTCAACAGTATTAATAATTCTATATAAATTGCTATTTAAATTATTTTTATTGTAATAACTTCTTACAAATGTTTTTTGTTTATTTTTTAAATTATCTAAATTATCTTCTCCTGATGAACAAGTTAAATTTGTATAATTATAATTAGTAGAATGAGTTGTTTGATAAGGACTTTGACTTAAATTAAATCCTTTAGCATAAATTTTTTTATGAGTCATTTGATTATTTAATTTTTTAACATAATTTTTATTTATTTTCTTTAATAAATTTTTTAAAACTTCTTTATCATTATTTAAACCATAATTATTATTTATTTTCATATTATGAAAGTTTCTAATATTTATATGAGGAAAAATATGATGTTTTTTAATTGAATATTGTTTATGCTTTTCATTTTCTTTTTGTTGTAAAGCAATTTTTTTATTCATTTTTTCTTTAACTGAACTATATTTTTTTTCATCTCCTATTGTTTCTATTAATGAAAGAACAAATGCATTTTTTGATATATTTAAACTTTTTTTTTCTAAATTATTATATGATAAATGCAGATTTGCATTATTTTCATCAATTAATTTAAACCAATCTTTTTCATTTATTTTAGTTAATTTCATTAAAAAAAAATTTAAAATATCATATAAAATATATTAAACACAAAAAAAAAACAATTAAAAATTTTTTTAGAGAAATATTCCTCAAATAAAATAGATTATAAAATGAAATTATTTTTTTTTTCTCCTTAATATTGACAATAACAATATGTCAAAGAAGGGATGAAGAATATAAATCAAAATTAAAAAGAATAAATGTAATAAAATCCTTAGAAATAATAGCAAAAAAAATGAAACAAAAATGAAAGAAATAATTGAAAAAGAAGAAAAAGTAAAAAATTAGGTAAAAAATACTTCTTTTAATAGATCAAATAGTATATCAAATATAGATTTATCAAATGATAAAACAGAAGGAGGAAATGCAAAAGGAGAATTATATTATCTTTATCAAAGAAATCAAAAAAATATTGTTTTTTATTATGGAAATGCTATAACTGAACTTACTCTTGTTAAAAAGATTAAAATTAAAAAATGCTTTAAGTTTTTCTGTAGAACAAAATATATTTTACCTGTTATAAAAGAAGATGAACTTAAATCTTTTCTTAATATCAAAATGAGAGAAACTATTAGAGAAATAAATAGAAAAAGAACAAAAAAAAATATTAAATAAAAAATTTAATTTTAGATTTAAATCTGTATCATTTAGGAAAATATAATAAAAACAAAACACAATTTTTTATATTTTTTCAATTACAATATTCCAAATAAAATACATAATATAAACAATAAATAACATTAAAAAAAAATAAACAATAAATAACATTAAAAAAAAAATAATTAAATCAAAAAAAAAATCTTTCTAAAAATAAAAAAGAAAAAAATGAAAACTCTAATTTTATGTGTTCTCCTAACAACAATTTTATCTCAACAACCAACAACAAATATATTTAATAAAATATTAAAAGAAGTAAATGTGACAAAATCATTCACAATTCGTGTAAACAGTGAAAAAGAAATGTTAGAAAAAATAGAAAAAGCAGATGTACCAGAAAATATAAAAGAATGGGTAAAAAAATCATCACCAAAAAAATTAAATAGTAAATCAAATATAGATTTATCATATGATAAAGAGACAGGAGGAAATGCAAAAGGAGAATTATATTTTTATTATTATACTACTTATTATAAACCTCCAATTTGGCATATATTTAAAGCTTTTATTTTTAATTATGGAACTGTCGAAGCAAAACTTAATCCAGTTCCAGTTATAAAAAGAAGAAAATGTAATCTTAAGGGATGTTTTTCTTATAATTATAGACCTCCTGTTGATCAAGATAAACTTAAAGATTTCATTAATCTAAAAATGAGAGAAGCTATTAGAATGGATATTAAAAAAAAAAATAGTACAAATACTAAAAAAGAATAAAAATTTATATTTGAATATTAATAGTTTTTTTATTTTTATTTTCAAAAAATCTAATTTTCCTTTTGATAAAAATTATTTTTTTTTATTTATTTTGATTTCACATTAATTTTTATATTTGTTTTTTCATTCTATAATAAATTATATAAAAAATAAATATATATTTTTGATTAATTAATTAGTGAAAAAATCTTTGATTAAAAAATAATTATATAATCTGATAATAAAAAGAAAAATAAAAAAAAATGAAAACTCTCTTAATTTTCCCTTTTTTAATAATTTCAATCTTATCTATCCAAAATCCAAATGAAGCATATCAATCAATTTTAAAAAAAGTAAATGTAACAAAAGCAATTGAAATTCTTGCATTTAATGAAGCAGAAATGTTAGAAAAAGTAGAAAAAGCAGATGTACCAGAAAAAATAAAAGAATGGGTAAAAAAATCTTCACCAAAAACATTAAATAGTAAATCAAATATAGATTTATCATATGATAAAGAGACAGGAGGAAATGCAAAAGGAGAATTATATTATTATTCAACTCATTATACTTCTATTCTTTCTAGTAAACATAAAATGTTTCTTTTTTATTATGGAACTGCTGATGTTGAACTTTCAAAAGTTTCGAAAATTCAAAAAAAAAGATGCCATTATATTCTTTTCAAAAGGGTTTGCACACCTTATTATTATACACCTATTATTAATCAAGATAATCTAAAAAGTTTTCTTAATATTGAAATCAGAAAAGCTATAAAAGCTCAAATTGCAAAACAAAAAAAAACTTTCAAAAAATAAATAAATTTTTTTGAATATTATTTTTTATCATATTATTAGAAAAAAAGAAGATTTAATTATTTTTTTTAATAAATAATATAAATTAAAATGAAATATTAAAAATAAAAATTTTGTTTTGTTAATTACCCAAAAATGAATTATCTAGAAATTAAGTGATTCTAAAAGAAGGATTTGTTTAGGATTATTTTTTAAACTATTTAATATAAAAAGAGAAACAAATTCTGAATAAATAATTTAAACAATAATTAATTTAAAAAATAATTTTATGTTAAAAAAAAAGATTATAAAAAGAGAAATATCTAATTACACTTGTTAATTATTTTGATTATGCTATCTCATTATTATATTAATACTATTGGCATAAAAATTAAATATTTTTTTTAAATTAAATTATAAATTTGAGAAATTGTAAAGAAAAAATATAATATATAACATATTTTTCTATTCCTCATTGAAAAAGATTAAAAAAAAGGACAATAAAAAAGAATTATAATTAAATAAATATTGAAAGGTAATATTTATATTGAATGGTTTTTTATAATTTATATTTTTATAATATTTTGAAATACATATATTTTCAAAAAGAAAATTAATTAAAATCTACTTTTTTTATTTATAAATATTGTTCTTATTTTTGTTTGATATTAAAAATAAATTATTTATAAAATACAATAAATGTTAGAAAAAGAAAAGCGAATAAAAACTATTGAAAATTCTCCAAGAGACACTTCAAAAGTGTTAACAATAAAAAATTTAAAATCAAATATTTTCGGATATATAAAATCAAATGGAAAAAAGTTTAATAATTTTAATTCAAATGAAAAAGATAATAAATCAATGTATAAAGCTTTTCAAACTGTACCAACAAGAGAAAAAAGAAAAAAAGAAAAAGAAGAATCTGCTTTTTCAGAAGAGAGAAAAAATGAAAAAAGTAAAAATAATAATAATATGAAAGGAAATCAACTTTCAAATTCAGTATATAATAAAATAAATGATTTAGGAAATGATAAAAAATCATTAAATGAGAATAATATAAAAAAAGATAATGAAAATAATAATAATAATAATATTATAAATAATAATATAAATGAAGAAATAAATTCTCCAAAAAAAAATATTAAAGATAATTTATCAAAAAAAATTAACGAACAAAATAATGAAGATTTAATAATAAATGATAAAGATAAAAAAAATAATTTAAAAAATAATAATTATGAGACTGAAAGTGAAAATGAAAATAAATCAACAGCAACAAATAAAAATAAAAGAACTAGAAATAAAAGTATTTCAACTGATGGAATAAATAAAAATTTATTTCCAGAAAAAAAAGATGAAATAATAAATAATGAAGATGAAAATAATAATAAAAGGTTAAGTATAAATGATATTGAAAAAATTGGGAAAATGAAAACTTTATTTAGAAAATTTTATCATAATGATAAAAAGTTAAAAACATTATCAGAATTAAGGGAAAAATTTGAAATATTATTTCATAAATTATTTAATTTTTTATTAATTGGTGATAAAATAAAATTTATTAAAAAATTAAAAGAAAATGCTCAATTTGAATCAATTAAACAATTAAAAAAAAATTTAAATTATCATAAACCATTAATTAAACAAAAAAGAAATGAATTAAATACTTCTTTAAGTTATATTAGTAATTATTTTTTACCAACAAATGAAAAGCAAGAAATTTTTTCAGTCAAAAATAGTAATAATATAAAAAAAAATTTAGATGAAATATATAATCAAAAATATTTTATTAATATAGAAACACAAAAATTAGAATCTTTTTATTATAGAGGAAAAAAATATAGAAATTTAAATAATGATGAATTATTAAAATATAAAAAATTATATGAAAAATCACAAGAAGCTTTAGCAAGAACTAAAAAAGAAGAAAAAAGTTTTGGATTTTTATATATGAGAAAAAAAGTAATTAATATTAATCTTCCATCAAAAAAAATTTCTTCTTTTAGAAATATATTAATGGATTTTCCTGAAGAAGGAGATTTTCAAATTAATAGAGTTAAAAAAAAATTATTTATACAAAATTTAATTAATGACTTTAATATTGAAGGAATAAAAAAAAATCCTTATTTATGGGCAAAATTACCTTTTACTTTAAAAGAGATAATTCAAAAACATTATTATAAATATTGTTTACATTATTTCTTTAATTATTTAAAGAATTATTCTTTAAAAGATAAACAAAAAAAAATTTTAAAAAAAATAATAAAAAGATTAGATTGGAATAAATTACAAAAATATTTTCATATATATTATCATAAAATAATTATATTAAGATATATAGAAGAAAAATACATGGAAAGATTAAAAGGATTAAAAATTCAAATAGAAAATTCAATTGAATTGGAAAAAGCAATTTATGAACCTTTTTTTTTAACAGAATCATTTAATGATATTTCTTTAATTCCTTCTCATAGATTAAATAATATATCAATTCAAGAAAAAAGAAATAAAAAATTATTTAAATTAGATTATATTCCAAAAGAAAAGAAATTAAAAGTAAAATATCCTTATTCAAAAACAAAAGTAAGGACTCATATAATGAAAAATTTAATAAGAAAAGAAAGAATGTTAAATAGAAAACTTCATTTTATTGATAGAAAAGATATTAGAAATGCTTCAATGAATTTAAAAAAAAAATATAAACCAGTTAAATTTGTTAGAAAAGTTTATGATGATATTACTGGAAAAATTATTGAATATAATTTACAACAACCTTCAGAAAAATATAATAAAATTGAAAAGAAAAATTCAATAGAAGAAATTAAAGCAATTAAAATTTTACATGAAAATAAAAAAATGAAAATGGAAAGAGTTTTAAAATTAAATGAAATTAATCATTTTTTTAAAAAATGGAAATTTATTGTTAAAGAAAAAAATAAAAAACCAAAATTTTTTGAGATTCTTAAAATAATGATGAAATGTTTATTTACTAATAATATTTATATTAAAGCTGCTTTTATGGAAGAAGGTTTTTTTATTAAAGGAAGATATTTATTCTTTTGGGCTTGGAAAACAATTGGAGAAAGAATTAGACAACAAAAAAAAATAAAAGCTTTGAAAAAAAAATCAAGTAAACTTGTTAAATTGTAATTATTTATCGAGTTTATATTAAAGGAACAATAATGATTATTTTAATTTTTTATAATTATTTTAACAATATTAAAGTGGATAAACAAAAACATGTTTTTTTTTCATAACAATATTTAAGAATAATATATAAAAATCAATAATAAATATCTTAAAAAAATATTTCATTATATTCAAAAATTAAAAGTAAAGATTATTTCCAATAAATAAAAAAAGAAATAATAAAAAAAAAAACAATTTCTAATAAATTAGTTTAAAATGATTTTTCTCCTTTAAAAAAACAAAATAAAATAAAAAATAATTATTTTCCTGGATCATATACAACTTGGTTACCTACTTTTACAACAAAATGTCCTCCAGTATTTACTCTAGTTCCACTTCTTTTAGAAGTATTATATTTTTGAGAAAGTCCATTAATTAAACCATTATGATTTTTAACATAACAATCATTGTTATTTACAAAATTTTGAGCTACTGCATAATCAAAAGCTTCTTCTATATTTCCATCCAATCCTGCTAAATAACAATCACAACAAAAACAACATCCTTGAGATTTTATTGGTTCTTTATAATTATATTGTTTAAAACTCATTTAAAATCTTTTTTATTAATATTTCTTTTATATTGAATCCAAGAAAAGAGTTATACACTTTTAATTAACTTTTTTTAAATTAACTCTTTTTTTTAGTTAAAGAAATTTGTATTTAGTTATATTATTCTTTATTATAATTATAAATAATAGTTCAAAAAGAGTAAATTTATAATATAGAAAAGATATTATAATAAATACTGATAATAATAATAATAAAAAAGAGACTATTTTATATTAAAAAAAATACTAATACATATATTAATTCCTTAAAAAAAATAATTAAAATTAAATAAATATAATTAAATAATTATTTAATTTTAAATAAATAAAAAAAAACAAGATTTTAAAACTTAAAAAAAAAAGATTAAAAATTTAAATATAAAAAGAATTACTTCTTCCACTTTTTTTATGTCTAGTATATTGTTCATATTTAGTTCCAGGTTGAACAGGAGTAACATCTCTTCTTCTGAAATTATTTTTATAAGGAGAAAAAGTCATAGGAGAATAACCAGTTGTAGAAATAGAACAACCTAAATCACAAGCCCAACAAGTTCCATCTGGAAAATATGTTGTTTTACTAAATGATTTATCTTTATTATTTGATGTATTTAATCTTTTATTTATTTTCTTATTTAATGAATGATTAAATATATCATTTGAATAATAATTATTTATTCCTGGAGATAATTTTCTATCTTTTATTTTTCTTTCTGATGAATTTGGAGATTTATTTAATGATTTTTTTTCTTTTTTTGGAAGAAATGTATTTATGTTGTTTAAATAATTTTTTTTTGGAAAATTTTTTGGTCTTTCATTTTCAGGAATTTGAGGTAGATAGTTATTATTATTTATATTATTGTTATTTGGATAAAAAGGATTTTTGTTTATTCCATTTTCATTTGGATATCTTTTATTTCTATTATTTATATTATTTGGATCTTTTGGATTTATTATATTTTTATTTGGATATCCTATATTATCATTTAAATATGGTTCTTCATTTTGAGGATAATATTTATTTGGATAATTATTATTATTAAATGAATCTTGAAATTTGGGATAATTTAAATTATTTGGGTCTTTTTTATTAGGATATTTTTTATTTATATTTTGAGGGATTTTTCCTTTATTTTTCATATTTGAATTTTCTGGTTCAAAATCTCTTGGTTCTGAATCAGTATTTATATATTCATTTGGTATTTCTTGTGGAAATGTATTATTTTCTTTATTTCTTGGTTTTTCTTTTATTGTATCTTCAGGATAAGAATTTGGAACTTGAAAATTATCATAATTTTCAGGATAATTTTCTATTTGATTTGGATCTCTATTATAATTTGGTTGTTGATTTTTAGTTAAATCTCTTTTATATTTTGGATAATTTGGTTCTTTAATATTATTATTTGGATATTTTTGATTAGGAGTTTTAATATTATTATTTGGATATTTTTGATTAGGATCTTTAATATTATTATTATAATTTGGATAATTAGGATCTTTCATATTATTAATATTATTTGGATCTTGAATATTATTATCTGGATAATTTTGATTTGGGTCTTTCATATTATTAGAATTAAAAGTTTGATTAAAAGGTTGTCCAGTTGAATTTGTTGCAGGATGATTAAAAGTATCAGTTCCAGCTAAATTATCATAATTTTCTGGTTTAAAAGGCATATTTAAATTATCATTTAAATCAGGTTCATCTATATTATCACTATTTAAATTTGGATTTTTAAATCCATTACTCATTTCATTTGGATCTTCCATATCTTCAATATTATCATTTTTTATATTTGGAATATAATTTTTAAATGTTCCCATTTCTTCTGGATTTAAATCATCATAATTATCATTTAAATTATTTTGGGGATAGTTATTTTCATTTTGAGTAATTTTTTTTCCTTTATTTTTATTATTTTGAGGTATTTTATTATTATCTAATTCATTTACTTCTTGATTAATTAAATCATTATTTTCAGGATTATTTAAATTTTGAGGTCCGAAATTATCATTTTTTCTTCCTTTTATTTTATTATTTGGAATTCCTTTTTCATTTTTTATTTGATTTGGTATATTATTATTTATGTTATTATTTCCATCTTGAGGAATTTTTCTTTTTTTTCCTTGTAATGAAGGGTCATTTTCATTATTTTGATTTGGAATATTATCTTCAAATTTAGGAGAATTTAAATCATCATCTTGATAATAATTATTATCTAAATTTCTAGGATCTTTTCCCATTTTATTCCTATCATTTGGCATTATATTTCTATTATTAATATTATCATTTGGATTATATTTTCTATTATTGTTATTATCAAAAGGTTGATTATTATAATTATTATTATTTGGAATATATTTTCTATTATTATTATTATCAAAATTATTATTATTATTTGGAATATATTTTCTATTATTATTATTATTATCAAATGGTTGATTATTATCATTTGGTCTTTTTATTCTATTATTATCAATAGGTTTATTCATTCTATTATTTTCATTTGATATTCTATTATCATTTGGTCCTCTCATATTTTGATTCATCATATTTGGTTTTTTATTATCCATATTTTGTCTATTTTTCATCATTTTATTATTTGGATATTTACTATTAACATTATTATCATTTTGTAAATTATTATTTGGATAATTCATATTTTTATTATTTGGAATTCCTTTATTATCTCCAGGATAATTTTCAGGTAAATTACTAGGATAAACATTCCCTGGAGATTTACTCCTTTGAATATTATCATTATTTTGATATTGTTGATTTCTTGGAATATTATTATTTCCATAATTTTGATTAGGAATATTATTTTGATTATTATTTGGATAATTTCTATTGGGTAATCTATTATCATTTTGATCATATTGATAATTTGGATTTGTATTATAATTATCTTTTGGAATATTCTTCATAGGTTTTCCTTTATTTCTATTATTATTATTATTTAAATTATTATTTTGATTAGGAATTCCTCTTTTAGAATCTTCAAAATCATTATTTGAATTATTAAAAGTATCTTGAAATTTACCTGATATTTCATTATTATCAGAGCCAAAAGTATTTCCCATTGGATTATTTAAATTATATGAACCTTTAGTATTAAAAGTACCTGATAAATTATTTTCTGGATTTCCACTTTGAAAAGTATTTTTTCTAAAATCTTTATTATTGTTATCATTATAATCATCTGGTCCACTAAAATTACTATTTAAAGTATTATTACCAAATTTATCATTTGGATTATTACTATTAAAAGTATTATTAAATTTATTATTTGGAATATTATTTCTATTATCATATTGAGGATTTATATTTTCATTGCTATCATATTTGTTGTTTTTATAATTTTGATTATTTGGATATGTATTTGAATCAATATTATCAAATTGATTTCTTTGATTTCTTTTTGGAATTTCATTATTTCCTTTTATATTATTTTTTGGTACATTTTGTAAATTTTGATTATTATTATTTGGGGTACTATTTTTTTTTTGATTTAGTCTTCCCATATTATTTAAATTATCTCTGAATTGATTATTAGGTCCTAAATTATTATTTAATTGATTATCATTTTCCCTTTGTTCATTTGATAATGGATTTCTTTTTAAACTATTATTATTTGAATCAAATCCAGTTCTCATCATTGCTATATCATCATTATAATTATTTCCTTTTAAATTATCATTATATAAACTATTTAAAAATCTTTTTTGCCCGATGATTAATTTTTCATATTGTAAAGGATTATCTAAATAATATTCAACATTTCCTTTTACTTTTCCTTCATCAAAATTAACTAAATTACTTATTGGATTTAATATATTATCAAAAGTTAAATGAACCATTTGAGCATATCTTCCAAAATCTTTATTTAGTTTTTCATCATTATTAATATTATACTTATTTAAATTATTATTATTCATATAATCATTTAAATTATTATTATTCAAATTATTTAAATTTTTAAATTTTTCATTTTCTTTTTCTAATTCTTTTATATAAGAATCAGCAGCATTTTTTTCATTTTTTGCTTTATTAAAATCTTCCATTAATTGTTTATATAAAGCTCTTAATTCAGTTAATTCATCTAATAATTCATTAACATTAGAATTTAAATTAATATGACAACAATGACAATGGCAAAAACATCTATTATGACATTCACAATTACATTTTCTATCAAAATTATTATTTTCTAAATTTTTTGAATTTGAAAAAGAAGTAGAAATATCAATTTGATTTGAAGAATAATTTTGTCTTTGAAAATCATTTTGATAAGGAAGAGAATACGATTCAAATTTATTTGATAAAGGAGAACAATTTAAATTAGTATATTTTTCATATGGTTCTAATTCATATGTTTCATATGTTACATGAGGATAAATATATTGAGAACAGTTATAAGAATTATTTAAGTTTGACATTTAAATTTATATTTTTCAAAAGAAAGATTTTTTTATTTATTTAATGTTTATTTTATAATAATTTATTATATTTATTTATTATTTTTAAAGGAAATATGAACAGAAAATAAATAAAATTAATGTTTATTATCCAAAAAAATATCAAAATTTATTCTCATATTAATTGAATTTTTCTTTATTTTAATCTGAAATTAAAAAAAAAAAAATTATCTTTTTAAAAAAAATCTAAAGTTTATAATCAAACAAGACAAATAAAAAAATAAAAAAAAACTAAACAATAAAAACCAAATAATCAAAAAAAAAAAAAAAACAAAAAACAAAAAAAAATCAACTCTTTCCTTTAAACCTTTAAAAACCTTAAAAAATCTTAAAAAATCTTAAAAAATTTTAAAAAAAAATAAAAAAATCGTAAAATAACAAAATTAGACTTTATTCAAAATCTCCTTTATAAAAAAAATAACAAAAAAAAAAAAATAAATCTTTGAAAAAAAATCATATATAACAAAAAAAAAAAAAAAATCATAAAATAATGAAAGCTCTCTTCGTATCATTATTAGTAGTATTTACATTCTCTCAAGTTGGTTGTCCTCGTCCTCGTCCTCGTCCAAATACTTTTCCAGTAGAAAAAGTAAAAGTAATAAAAGCAGAATATTATAGATCAAAGAATATTACAGATAATCACATTGAAAAAATTTTGGCTCTTGATATTCCACAAAAAGTTAAAGATTGGGTAAAAAAACAAAATATAAATAAAACAAATACAAAAGCTGATATTAAAGTAAAATATAATGATACAAATGGAGGAAATGCAACTGGAGAATTATATTATTTTTCAAAACACAATTTTAGAAAGAACACTGAAGTTAGATTTAATTATGGTACTGCTGAAGCAACTTTAAAACCAAATCTTCCAAAAACTAAAAGAGAATGCAGAGGTTATGGTCGTAAAAAGGTATGCAAAAATGTTACTATTCCAAAAGAAAAATTAACTGATACTATTATTAAAAAAAGAGTTGAAATGAAAATGAGAGGAGAAATTGGTCAAGTTATTAAGAGAAAAATAAAAAATGAAGAATTGAAAAAAAAGAAAAATAAAACAACTAAATAAATTATTCAGTTTTTAGTAATAGAAAATTATTGATTAATTAAATTTTTTAAAATTTAAATTTTTTTTTTTTTTTTTTTTTTGTTGTTAAAATTACTAATATTTCCTAATATTTTCTATTGTATTATTTTATTTTTTTTTTATCATTAGTTTTTTATTTTTTGATAATTTTTCGGTATTTTTAAAGGAATATTCTTATTTATAGGATTTTAAATAATTATTTCTTAATTTATTAATTAATCTTTTAATCCCTTTTAGTTATTTATATTTCTTTTTATTTATTTATTTATTTCAAATTAATTATAAATTTATTATTTTATTATATATATATATTTTTTATTTTTATTATTGAGTGATTCTATTTTCATATTGATCTCCAATCTGAGCAAATAAAGTATAATTAATTAAATGACATCTCTTCAATATTTTTTTCAAAAAAAAAAAATGAGAAAGATAAAATAAGCAATTAGGTAAAAATATTTTAATTAAAAAAACATAATAAATATCATAATTAAATTTAACTACAAAATAAGGAATAAAACAAATAAAAGGAAATAAAATAGTTATAAATAACCTTAAATAAGATTGAAATTTTGTTGTTTTATTCCATTTTGTAACTGATTCAATAAGAAGTGAACTTACACTTGAATCTATATCAAAATTTGTTTGAGAAAAATTGAATTGAATAAAATTATTTTGGCTATTATTTAAAATATAAATTGACAATAATTTTAAAGAAATAAAAAAAAATAAATTTCCAATATAAAGCCCAATTAGAAGAAAACTGCCTTCATTTAATACATTATATCCATTTTTTTCATTAAACATTTTTTCTTTACAAATTATATTTTCATATAATTTTGGTTTTCTATAAATTCTATAAATAAATATTAACAAAGAAATGATAACTAAAATAATATTTATAATTAAAATTAGAAAATCTTTATTTATTAAATTGTAAAGAGAATTTCCATCTTTAAAATTAATATTTAATGCAAAAATAAATTCATAAATACCAAATCCAATAAAAAAGCTAAATAAAATTTGACTAAAAAAATAACTTCCACTAATAATATAAGAAAAACAAGAAAAAATTAAAATAAAAAAAGAAAAAAGATATATTAAAATCTTGGATGACTTATTAAAATTTTTATTGTTTAACTCCATAAATTTCAATAATGAAAAAATAAAAGAAACTAGAATTAATATTTCTGATGAAGGTATGCCCCAGCCAAAACTACAATAAAAAATTTTGTATTTTTGATTTTTATTATTTAAAAAAACATTTGGTTCAGCAAAAATTAATTTCATTATTGATGACAAATAATTTCCAATACTTAATATTATTAAAAGAATAAATGATATATAAAGATTAGAAAAATTATCTATTATAATTATTACTATTAAATATGTTAAATTATTATTAATTATATTTGCTATTTTTATTATTAAATTTATTTGTGTTTCTTTTAGGAGATTTTGAAGAAATAATGTTATTTTTTCGTCAAATAAGTTCATTGAAATGAATGTATTTTTAATAATTAAAATTAAAAATGATGTTATAAAAAGAACAATAGAAAAATTTAACATTCCTATTTTTGTTTTTGTCTTTTGAATATTATCACTCATATTCATTGTTGAAGAAAATAAAAAAAAATTATTTTAATGAAATATTTATTTTTTTAATATTATTTTGTCTATCACATTTGTTTATATTATAAAATATTTATTAATTTATTTAATAATTAATATTATTAATGAAAAAAATGAATCAAATTAATAAGAAAAAAGAAAATAATCATTTAATTAAAGAACAAAATTCGCAATATGAAATTTTTCAAAATGATTCTTTTGGAAATTCAAATAATCAAATAAATAATAACAAAATAGATAATAATAATAACTTAAATATAATAAATAGAGATATTTTTATTAACGATATTGATTCAAAATTAGAAATAACTTTAAATTATTTAGATTTAAATGAATTAAATGAAATTTTTATCACAAATAATATCTTATTTAAAGATATGTTAATTCTTTCAAAAAATGATATGATAGATTTAGGATTTAATTTAGTACAAAGAAATAGATTATTAAAATTTTCAAATGATTTTCAAAAATTTGCAATTGATTATAGTATTGAGGAAATACATTCTTTTTTTCAAAAAAATAAAAATTTAAATATTAAAATTATAGATAATAATATAGCTTATAGTGAACAATATCCTTTAAGAAAAAATTATAATAAAACTTTTAGAGGTAATTTTAGTTTATCTCCTACTTCAAAAAATATTTATCAAAATGAAGTTTTTATTCCTAAAAAAAATCATAATAATTTAATTTTAAAGAAATTAATTCCTAACTCAAATAATCATAATATTAATAATAAATTTGAAAATAATATTATTAAAGAATATAAAAGATTAAATTCTCCTAAAAGTGTTAATAATAATATAAATAAGCATTCAAATAAGATTTCTTCAGAAATTTTTAAAAATTATAATAAAATTCAAAAAGAAATTGTCAATTATTTAGATAATTATAATAGATTAAAAAAAAATAATGAAATAATTCCAAATAAATATAAAAGAATTTTTAATAGTTGTGAAAAAAATATAAAAAATGAAAATAATAATAATAATTATAAGATTGATAATATTTTCAATGAAAATAATAATTTTGAAAATGATTTTATTGTTCAAGAATCTAATGAGAGCAAAAAAAGTAAAAGTAAAAATAAAATGTTTAGAAATGATAAAAAATTAAAAAAAAATAATAATAAAAAAAATAGAAGTTTAGATTTAGAGCAAATAAAAAAATTAAATGAATTAAATAAAAGAAAAGAATCTTTAGAAAAAAATTTAATAAACAACGAAAATTCAATAAATGAAAAAAAGAAAATATTAAAATATCTCTCAAATGAAAATAGTAAAAATGATTTTAAAAAATAAAAAAATAAAGTAAATATAAATAAAATAACCTTTATATTTAATTAATAAATAACAATAAAATTTTTTTCATTAATAAAAATTGGAAAAAATATTTAAATTAAAAATATGTGTGAAAATTGCAAAGAAACATTTAATTTAGGTTCAAAAATACCATATTTACTTCCATGTGGACATACTTTATGTAGATTTTGTTTAGAAAATATATGGGAAAAAGAAAAACAATTAAAATGTCCTTTTGATGAAATAATACATAAAAATCATATTGATTCTCTTCCAAGAAATGAAATTTTAATTGATTTAATTAAACAATATTCTGGATATAATAAAACAATAGCTGAAAGAAGTAAATTAATATAAATTATTTTTTAATAAGATAGGGAATTTAAAAGTGAAATTATTAAAGAAAATCAAATATCTTATTCAAAAAAAAGAAGTTTATTTTATAGAATTGGATTTTTTTTATATGTTAAATTACATTTAAATATTATTTTCACTATATATCATATTATTATGTGGCCTTTTAGAAAAATTAAAGAAGGATTTATTTATTTAAAAAATAAAATAATTCAAATTGGAATAGAAATCAAAGAATTTTTCTTTAAAATAATAAATTGGATTAAAAGTATTCAACTTCCTAATTTTAAAGTTTGGTTAAAGAAATTTAAATGTAAGTGTAAAACTTTAAAAAAATTGTATAAATGGATGAGGAAAAAATTCAAAAAACCTTTATTTTTAAATTATATTAAAATAATGAAAAATATAATAACTGAAACAGATGAAAAAGATAGAGAAAATTATTTTTTAAATATAATAAGAATAATATCTAATTTTTTAATTATGATTGTTATTCATTTTGTTGCAATTTTTTTTTTTGAATTTGAACATTTTTTTATAGTTGTTTTATTAATAAACGAAAGTGTAGTTATTTTAGGAAAATTTTTAAAAATGAAAGAAAGAAAAGAAAATAAATTAGAATATTCAGATAGTGATGATTTAAATGATAGTGATTCTGATTCTGATTATGAAAGAGAAGAAAGATTATATAAAAGAGGAAAAAAATGTTTAAAAAGATGGATTATTTTTATTATTTATCATTATTCGTTTAATAAAATATCAAATCATATTTTATTTTCTTTTGATAAAAATTATTATATAATAATAAAATATTCATTGTTAATACCTAAAATTCTAATTGTTTTATGGTTAACAAAATAAACAAAAAAAATTTTAAAAAAATGAAAATATGAATGATTTTAAATTGGTTTATTTTATATCAGCATAAAATATTTCCTCAAATAATAATAAAAACATTTTTTTAGAAAAACAATAAAAAACAAAAAGTAAAGATTAATCATTCTTTTTCATTTTTTGAAATAGATTAATTAATTTAATTTAAATCTTTATTATTATTTTCATAAAGAAATAAGTTTTTTTATTTTGATTTTTATATATTAAAAAATTAACACTTTACAATTTTAATTATAATTATTCAAAAAAAAATAAAATATTAGAGATTTTTAATTATTATGAATTTTTGTTAAGATTTTTAATCATCTTCATTTGAAGTAATCTTTGTGATAATAACATCTTCTTCTTTCTTTAAACTATATCTAATATCTTTACTTTCATCAGCATCAAATCTTACTCTTTCAAGAATCACACTTAATATTTTCAAAGTATTTCTGTCACCAACAACATCACCATAAAATCCTTTAATACAAATACCATTTTTTTTATGTAATTTAAAAGCTTGAGGCATATTATCAACTATAATAATTTTTTTAATATCTCTTCCTAAAATAGATAAATCTTTAATATAATTATTTCCTTCAATTTTAGCATGCTGTCTATATAATCTATATTGAAAATATTTTTCTTTTTTTTCTATCAAATTTATTATTGGATCAACATAATCTGATGTTCCAAAAGAAAATAATATTAATTCATATAATTGTTTCATTTTTTTTAAAAATTCATGTAAATAAGGTCTTAATATCATTACTTTTCTTTTACTTTTTAATGAAATATCTCTTTTGACATATATTAAAGTTTCATCTAAATCTAAAACTAAAGAATATTTATATTTTGGACTTATTTTTGGTAAATAATATAATGATATATTTTTATTTTTATTTTGAAATATTTTATTATATTCATTTTGATATTTTAATTTATATGGCAAAATATATGAACCATTTGGATCTATTATTTTATATAAATATAAATTAAAAAATTTATTTATATCTTCAATTGTGTAATTATCTGTAAATGAAAAAGCATTATAAAAAAAAGATGAAATTATTTCTTTTTTATTTTTATTATTTTTTTCTTCTATATTTCCATTGATTGAAAAGGGAAATTGTAATAATTTATTTTGAGGTTGATAAAAAGAAGAATATATATTTTCTATTATTAATTTAAAATGATTCCTTATACTATAAATATTATTATTTATAATTTTTATAATACTATTTTCTTCTAATTCCGAATTTGTAAGATTAATTTTTAATTCTTTTTTTAAAATATTAAGTATTTTTTCATACCATATAAAATTGTCATTAGACATTATAGTATTATGTAATATAAATTTTAACATTACTAAAAAATTAAAATATATTTGTTCAAAAATCAATTTTAATAAAACAATAATTGTATTAAATTCTTGTTTATATGATACATCATAACATAAACAATAACATAATAATTCAATTTTAATTATATATGCATAATTTCTTTTATTATTAAAATCCTTAAATAAAGAGATTAATTTATTTTGTAAAGATTCGTTAAAATAATAATTAATAAATTCAAAACTTTCATTATAAGCAGGTTGAAATGAAACTAATTTAGATACAATATTTTTAATTTTACTTTCTAAAATAAAATATTGTTCCAAATCATTTTCATAAATTAAATTATCAATATTAAATTGACTAATTTCTATACTATCATTTTTATTACATTTACTATTTTTATAAAAAAAAGAAGAATTTTGAAGGGAAAAAGATTTTGAATAATTTAATGAGGAATAAACATTAAAAGTTTTATTTTGATAAATATTATCGTCTAAATCACCATTCAATAAATTTAATTTATTACTTTTTAAACCGGAAATAACAGTTGGAGAACTTATTGAACTTAAATTAGTTGTTTTATTATTGATATTATATTCTAAATTATTGAATTCTTTTCTTTTAGAAAAAATGTTTTCTTTTTTTGGATTCAATTTAATTGAAGAAAAAGAACGATTTTCATATAAATTTGAAAAAGATTTATTTAAACTTTTAGATACTTGATGTAAAAAAAAGCCAAAATTTTTTTGATTGATTGGTTCTGGTTTTATAGTTTTTAAATTTTCAGAAGAAAATTTTTTTATTATTGGAGAAAGTGTTTTATTTAAATCATTTTTTTCATTGACATCATTGTTATATAAATTATTATTTTGATTAATTTCATTAATAAAATTATTTGGGGATTTGAATTTATCTTCTCCTTCATTAATATTATTTTCTGTTTTTTCTTTTAGTTTCTCATTTTTTATTGTTTCTTTCTCTTTCCAAATATTTTTTGTTTTTTTTGTTTTTGGAGTTATAGTTAATTCTGTTGAAAAAGAATTTAAGCTTAAATTTTGGTTTAAGATTATTGTTTTAGTAAAAGAAGATGATTCTTTTTTTTCAAGCTTATTTAATTCCATAATAAATAAAAATATAGGAAACACAATAATAAAATTAATATTACAAAATTTTTTAAATTGTTTTTTAATAATTATTTTAATGAATATTATAAATAATATTTAATTTCATTTATTCAAATATACTAATTTCATCATTTAAAGAAGAACTATCATTTTTACTTTCTAACAATATTTTTTTTTTAAATCCATTATTTTGTGTTTTCTTTAATTCTTTATTATAAGGAATATAATTTGGATTTAATAAATTATCATTTATATAAGAATCAACATATATATTTACTCTTTTTAATTCTTCTTGAGATAAATCATATAAATCCAAAATTATTTCTTCTTGTTCTTCATTATTATTTTGAAAAAATTTATTTTGTATTTGAATTATTTGCTTTAAAGTTAATTTTTTCATTTTGGTTTTTAAATTGAGAATAAATGTCTTTTTTTCTTCTTTTGTCATTTTTTTTTTTTCTTTACAATATTTTTTTTCTTTTTTATGTTCCATTCTTTCATCTAAATAATTAAAAAAATCAAATAAACTTTCTGAATTACTCTGAAGATTATCTAATTTTTCAATATTTTCTAAATTTTTTTCATTTTCTTCAGTTTTCTTTTTTCTTATTTTTTTCTTGTTTCTCTTTTTGTCTTCATTCTTTTTTTTTCTTAATTCTCTTTTTGTAATTAATTTTCTTTTATTATTTTTATTAAAAACATGACCACAACAAAAATTATTTTTTTTTATTCTTTTCCTTAAAAAATATTTTTGTTCTTTTTCAAAATTTTCATATTCATCTTCTTTTTTTAATATAATTTCAATATTATTACTTATTTTATTAGATTCTAAAAAATTGTTTTCAAAATCATTATAATCTTTTTTCTCTTTTTTTTCTTCTTCTTCTTTTTCTTTTTGTTCTTCTTTTTCTTCTTCTTCATTGTTGAAATTTGATTTAAAAAAATTATTAAAAGATGATAAAGTATAACCAAAATTTTTACATACCATTTCATATTCTTTTGATTCTTCTTGATTTAAATATATTTTGTAATTTATTAAATCCAATTCATTTCTAAATCCTAATTCATTATCATAATTACTTTGTTTAGAAAAAATCATTTTTTGAATCTTTCAAAATTTTTCCTCTTAATATAAATTTTACATTAAAGACAAAATTAAAAAATTATAATTATATTAAACAAAGCAATCAAAAAGTTTTTTAATGATAATTATAGAAAATAACTTTACTGAAGTGATAGTCTTATTTTTTTATTTTCAATTTCTTAGGAAATATATTTTAAATTTGAAAATAAATTTTTAAAAATAATAAAATAAATATAAATTACAAAAATCAGGTTTTTTTAGAATTAAAATTAATTGGTATTAAAAACAGAAAAGATAGGATATTAGATTTTTAAAAGATTAATTAATTTTGATTGTTCATACTTTTCATATCTGAAAATAATTAAAATGATTACCTCTTATTTACTGTATTTAAAATATTTTCTAATATTCAAAAAGTGATTCTTAATATTTTTTACTTTATTTTAAATAAATGGTGTATAAGAAAAATGTATAAATGAAAATATTAATTATTCATTAATTAAAAATGAATGAAAAAGTTTAAACATATTTATTATTTTTCAAATAAAAAAATTACTCAAAAAAAATATATTATGATTTATTATTGAACATCGTTATATAATTTTCTTCATAAAAAATAAAATAACTTTAAAAAAAACAATTTAATTTGTATTAGCTATAATATTTAATATTTAAAGACTTTAATAATTACAAAAATAGAAAAAAAATTTAAAATAAAATTTTAATTGAAGTTTTTTTTAATAGTTTCTTTTTTTTTCTGTTCAAAAGATTGAATTAATTCAAAAACTTCTTCTTTGTTATTACAATTCATTTTAATTAATTCTTTAATTAATAAATTATCATTATTACTATCAGATTCAGTAGAAGAGTTTTTATTATTTATTTTAGAATTTGTTTTACGATTATCAAAATAATCATCATTATAATCAATTAATTTATAATGTTCAATATTTTTATTTTTTAAAATGTAATTAGAAACTTTTTCATTGTCTTTTATATTTAATTCATAAATATTATTTATTTTCGAAAAATTAAAATTATCAATTTCATCACAATAAGATTGTAATCTTTTTTCTAATAATTTTATTCTATTTTTCCTTTTTTCTTTGATTTTTTTTTTGTTTTCAATAACTTCTTTTGTTATTATTTCAATTTTATTAAATTCTTCTCCAATTTTTTTATAAGAATCTTTAATTGAAGGATTTAAAGTAGAATTTAATTCTAAATTTTCGTTATTAATAAATTTATTAATTGTTATATTTATAAAATTAATATATAATTTAAAATGTTTTTTCATCAACTCGATTTGATTAAATAAATTTGAAAATGAATCTTTATATTTTAAAGGGATATTTTTTATTAAAATATTACATGACTTTTCTATTTGAGAATAATCATTTAATATAATTTCATATCCTTCTTTTATTAAATTATTTAGTTTTCCATTTTCTATAGAATCTTCATTTGTTGTTTGGTTTGAGTATTTATTCATCATATAAAATTTATTTAAATAATAAAATAATGATAAAAATAAATTTATTATTAGAAAGGAAAAAATTAAAAATAGAAAAAAAAAGAAAAAAAATAAAAAATATTTTATTCTCCGAAATATATTTATTAAGAAACATTATTAATATTTAAAATATATTTATATTTAGCTTTTATTTTTTTTTATTATTATGAGGTTTTTTAGGTTTGTTTCCTTTACTTAGGGAATAATATTTAATATAAATTTTTGAAACATATCTATATAATATCTCAAATTTTTCTCCTTCTTTCTCTCTTATAATCTCACAATCTTCTTTAAATCTATTTGATTGAATATAAATATTAAATAAATCACAATAAGTAGAATTTAAAATTAATTTTAATTTATTAATATTATCTTTTGTAATTCCAACAAAAAAATCCTTTTCTTGGTTAACTAAATTTAAACAATGATAAATTTCAAAAATAGTTTTATTCATAAATCCTTTATTATAATTAATATTAATATTAGTAATAAAACATTGAGGCAATCTATTGATTTGAGTTAAATCATTTGTTAATTTTTTTATTGAATCCTGAACAGCCCTGAAAAACTTAGATTTACATTTTTTCAAAATACTATCAATTTTGGTTTTTCTTAAATTTCTGTGGAAATTTAAAATATTTTTAAAATCTAAAAAATTGGCATGAAATTCACTAATTGAATTATTATTTTTAATATTAATTAAAGTACATAATAAACCTTCTAAATTGAAATCAGGTAAATTTATATTATTTAAATTATCTATTTTTTCTTCTTCAAAATTTGCTTTCTTTGGTATTATAAAAGATTGTAAAAATTGAGAATTAAAAGTATTTTCTTTTGTTATTTTTGTTATTTTAAAAATATATTCTTTCCTTTTATTTTCTGATATATTATTTTTAATGTTTGGAATTTGATTTTGAAAATAAAAGAAATTGCTCAAATTTTTTGTTAAACTATCCATTTTAATTATAACATATAATCTCTATTAATTAAATATTATGAATATTATTATTATTGAAATATCTTTTATTAATTAAATATTTATTAATCTTGACAATTAAAAAAATGTTAAATTGAAATTTATTAATTATTAAAAATAAATATAATTATTAAAAATAATTTTTTATATTTCAATATTTTGATTGTTAGGATTTTCTTTTAATAATTGAATTTCTTCATATAATTCATTAATTTTAATTTTTAATATTTGAACTTTTGATTTATAATCTTTTATTTTTTTTTCATACCCTATTTTTTGATTTTTAAATAGTTGATTTGCAGAATTAATGTTTTGATTAAATATTTTTTGTATTTCAATAAAAGCTTCATTTTCTTGTTTTAATTTTTTATTTTCTATCATTAAATAATTTATTGTATTATTATTTTCATTATTATTATTATCTATTTCATTACTTATTTTTTCTAATTCATTTATCTTTTTTGTAGACTGAATAATATTATCTTCAAGATCAATTTTTATTTTTTCTAAAGCTCTTTCTTTATTATCTAATAACATAGTTAATTCATCGTTTTCATTTGATAAATTTGATATTTCTTTTTTTAAATTACAATTTTCTTTTATTATTTCTTTTAATTTAATCTCATTTTCTTTTATTTTATTTAGAATTTGACTATTATTTTCATTATATAATTCTTCATTATTATTCAATAATTTTTCATTTAATGATTTATATAATTCATTTATATTTTCTTGAAGAGAAAAAATTTTTTTCTTAAAATTTACTATTTCAAATTCATTAAGTTCTTTTATTATATTAATTTCATTGTCTTTTTCATTTTTTATATTTTCAATTTTAAATTCTAAATTTTTTTTTTCAAATTTTAATTTATCATTTTCAGTTGTAATTTCATCAATTTTATCTTGTAATTTTAATATTTCGATATTGATAAAGTTATTTTTTTCATTTTCATTTTTAGTTAATTGAAATTTTTCGAAAATATTTTTTTTAGTATTTAAAGACTCAATGTTTTGATTTAATTCAATATTTCTAATATTTAAAATCTTATTATCTCTTTCTATTTTTTCATTTGAAAGTTTTAAAATTTCATTTCTTGATTTTAATTGCTCAACTTCAGAATTTAAATTTAATATTTTTTTTTCTTTTTCCATTAATTCATTTTCTTTTTTTATAATGGACAATCTTAATTTTTGATTTTCCTCATTTATTATATCTGATTCAATTATTTTTTGTTCCAAAAATTTTTTTAAATTTTCTACTTCATCTTTTAAAGTTGAAATATAATCATCTCTTGAATTTATTACATATTGAGCATTTATTAAATTATAATATTCATTATTCTTATATGATTCTAATAATTCTTCTTTTTCTAAATCTTCTATATTTTCTATATTATTATTATTTTCAATATTTTCAATATTATATTCATTATTATTTTCATTATAGTTTTCAATCTCAGGTTCATTATTATTGTCATTAACATTATAATTTTCATTATTATTGCTATCGTTGTAATTGTCTTTGTTATTTTCATTATTATTTTCAGTATTATTTTCTTCTATATTTTCTTGATTATTTTCATTGTTATTTTCATTATTATTATTATTATTATTATTATTTTCATTTTCCTTTTTATTATTTATTTCTTTTTGATTATTGATGGTTTTTTCTTTATAATTATTTTCAATATTATTTTTTAAATTCATGATTTTTTCATTTTCATTATCATTTTCATTATCATTATCATATATTTGTTCTTCATTCTCATTATTTTCATCATTAATATTATTTTCTTCAATTAGATAATTTATATTATTATTAATATTTTCATTTTTATTTGTTTTAATATCCTCATTTTCAATATAAGGTTTAGAATTCTCAGAATTCATTTTGTATAAAAAAAGTAAAATATAAAAAAAAATTAAATTTAAAAAAATCAATTATTTTCTGAAAGAATAAAAAATATTAATATATTCTTTTTATTCCTTAATATTATTTATTGGCAAAAATATTATAAAATATATTATTATTGATAAATAAATATTCAGTTTTAAAAATGAAAGGAAATGAAATAAAGATTATATGTTTTTATAGGTTAATTTTTATTAAAAATAAATATTTTTTATGAAAGAGATTAATATAGAAATAAATGAGCTTGAAAAAAAATTTACACTATTGAAAAAATATATAAAATAATTTAATCATATATAATATTAAGGAACATTATTTAATTTCATTTTCATTCCATCAGAACTATAATCTGATTCACCAGAATTAGAAGAAACAAAATTCCCATTAAATAATTTTTTAACTTGTTTAACTGTATCTAATCTTTCATTTTCATTTGAAGAATTATTATTGTCACTACTTCTATTCTGTAATGAATTATTATTATTAATATAATTTTGAGAATTAATATTAGTATTTTCATTTATAGTATGCAATTCTCTTATATTTTTTTTTGAATAATTTCGACTACTATTTCCAAATATCATTTCATCATAATCAAAATTTTTTTTTTTATTGGTTTTATAATTTGATGAGTTAATTAATGGAACTCTAGAATTTGGATTAATATTTTTAGATAACTTTCCAATTTCATCTAATTTTTGAAATAAATCTGAACAATTATTTTCTTCATTATTATTTTTTTGAGGAAATCTTACAAATTGAATTTCATCATTTTCTTTATTTCTAATTTCATTAACATTATTATTATTATTAATAGGAACAAAAGAAGATTTATTATCTAAACTTTGACTAACACTCATAGAATAATCTATTAAATTATTATCAAACCCAAAATTTTGTTTTGATTGATTAACATTATTATAATCTTCAATAATATTATTATTATTTTCTAAGTTATCATCATTTAATTTTCTATTATCTTTAACAACAAAA
Organism: Isotricha sp. YL-2021b; assembly: GCA_023805745.1. Classification (NCBI taxonomy): domain Eukaryota; phylum Ciliophora; class Litostomatea; order Vestibuliferida; family Isotrichidae; genus Isotricha; species Isotricha sp. YL-2021b. Next base: position 2,573 of record JAJJKW010000307.1, on the reverse strand, counting down.
TTAGAAATAGAATGTAAATTAACATTTTTTTCTTTACTTAATGGATTATCTCTATTAACTCCAAAAGTAGAAGGAATAGGAACTTTTAAATCTTCAGCATTAAATTTAATTAAATTATCATCATCTTTTTTTCCTATAATATAATCTATAAGATGTCTTTGTTCTAATAAATCTTGTATTCTTTCCATTTTTTTTTCTTGATATTCTGATTCATAATTTTTATTATCATGTTCAAATAAATTCTCATTATAAGATATATATTTACTATCATTTTGAGTATTTATTGTTCTTATTTTTTCATCTAATTCTTTTACTAAATCATTATTTAATTCTCGGAAATGATAATCGATTAAATTTTTAAAATCTTCTTTTTGTTTTAATTCTTCTTTTGGAATAACTAAAGAATATTTTTCATTTTTTATTTCTTCTTCATTATTATTATTTAAACTTCTTTCAGTTAAATTATTTTCATTTTCATTTATATTAGAATATGAATAATCATTCATTTGATTATCATTATTATTATCATTTAAATGTGATTCTCCATAGGCCATTTGCATTTTTTTACTTAAATTATTTTTTCTTTTTAATTCTTGTTGTTCATGTTGTTTTTTTTTTAATTTTAAATATTCTTGATATTTAATTTCTTCTTCTTTATCCAATTTTTCATTTTTTTTCTTTTCTTCTTCTTCTCTTTTTTTCTTTTCTTCTATTTGTTTTAAAAGATCTTTTTTCCAATTTTCTTTTTCTAATTCTTTTTGTTGTTTCATTTTATCTTTTTCATTATTTGATTGATTATTAAAATAATAATAACTATTTTCTTCTTCATTTTGATTATTTTCTTTTTTATTTTTTATGATATTATTATTAATATTATTATTATTTATATTATTTTGATTTTGAAAATTATTAGCATTCAATTGTTCATTATTATAATTATTATTATTTTGATACATATAAGGATTAGCTATTGGAAAAGGCATAATAAAATTCACAGGCATATTATAAGGGTTATTTTTAAATTGATTAAGATACCAATTATTATCTGTTTTAAAATTTTCATTTGGAAAATTATTATTATTATTTATCATATAGTTTTGCATAAATTGCATATTATCATTATTGAAAAAAACAGGTGAAGTTCTATTAAAATTATTATTATTAACATTATTAATACTATTGTTAATATCAAATAAATTATTATTCCTTAAATTAAAATTCCCATTATAATCATTATTAAAATTATTATTTAAATAATTATTTCCATTAAAATTTCCTTCATTGAAATTATTATTCTGAAACTGAAAATTAAAATTTCCATTATTTAAATTATCAAAATTATTAGGATTAAAATCATTATTATTATTATTAGTATTAATTAAATGATGATTAACCATTAAAATATTATTATCTCCTTTAGAAAATTCTTCAGGATTTAATCTATCAATATTACCATCAGCAATAGTTTTTCTTTTAGAAATAATTTGACCTGATTTATCTCTTAAAGGAGCTCCTCCTCCTGGTTTTCCAAATACATTTCCAAAAATCCATTCTTGACTATTATTTCTTTGTTCTAATTTTTTTTTATAATTATCTAATCTATTTGATAGCTTTGAATATGGATTTATTTGATTTGGCGTTTCCATTTTTTTCAAATTTTTATTTGTTTTTTCTTTTATGAATTTTTAAAAATAATAAAAATAATAAAAATAATTTATAATGATAAAGAAAATAATTTAAGTAATAATACTATATTATTAATAATAATTGTATTCCTGATGAAAATGGAATTAATTATCAAATGAATTTATAATCAAGAAAATGAACAAAAAGAAAAAAAAAAGAAGAAGAAGAAATATTAAAAGAAAATATTAATTTAAATATTGATTTTGATGATAAAATGTAAATTTTATAAAGATTGGGAAAATAAATATGATGAAATATATAATTTTTTAAAATATAAGTTATTTACTCAAAAGTTAATTCGAATTTCCATTATAATATCAAGAATATTATTATATTTTATAGAATTTGTTACTTTTGTTAAGGATTGTTTTGTAAAATTGTATATACTCAATTCATAAATTTTTTTTAAATAAATCAATTTTTTTTCTTCTGTAAAATCAGGTTCATTTATATCATCAAAAGTAGTTTCTTCATTTTTTCAAAAGATAATTTATATTTCTTTTTTTTTAATATAAATTATATTGTTTGATTATTCAATATTATCTTTTTTTTTCTAAACCAATTTCGATTCTAAATCTCTTATTCCAAAAAAAATATAATTACTTGCTCGTTCATAAATTGGATAAATAATAAAATATTTTTGGTTTTCAAAATTCATAAATTCTTATTCTTTTTTATTTGGTTCATTTACATTATATATTTCTAATTTCCCTGTTTTTATTATTAATTCTATATGAGTATAATTGGAGTTTTTTATTTCTTTAATTCCATATATTATTCCATCTTCTTTTTCTTCTTTTTTTTTATTTTTTTTATTTTTATAATTTTTTTTAAAATATTAATAATTTTTAAAATAATAAATTTTTTATCAAAAAGTGTATATAAAT